>BQNB010077267.1:2754-29658 GCA_026074375.1 Tanacetum coccineum | reverse complement strand
TGTACCGAAACAAAGGGTATGAAAACAAAGGTGTTCTTGGTTTAGAGAGAGTTTATGAGTTGTAGGAAAGTGTTAAGTGTCAATGAGAGTGAGTTTATATAGGCTTATGAGCTAGTTAGTTTCCCTAGTCTTTGTCTAACCAAAAACAAGCCCTAAGTGGTGGTTTTGAGGTTTTTAGTTAGCCTCAAATGGTTTTCTTGCTAAACCACCTAGTACACTTCTTAATTACAAGATAAATGTACAAGATTTGCCAAGATCATGAAAATCTTATGGTTTTGTGTGGGTGATTCCTTAGCCACGGGTATCAAGAGGGAAAAAGAGATCAAAATGGTTATTAACCATTGAGTAATAAGCTAGTTAGAGACAATTAGTACATGTTTTAATTAAACATAGGTTGTACATGTACTTAGGGGACATTAGGGAGATTTTCTAGATGATTTAGTATAAGGGACGAATGGTTTATGGGTTATTCTTACCCATATTCGGCCAACATGAGCTAATAACACAAACATTGAATAAATTTTGTGTTTAAGGATTAAAAGTGGGTATTGGTTTGAGTCTAGGTAAGTCTAGGTATTTTCGAGGTGTGTCTAAATGTATTTTATTGCGAAACGTAAGCCTTTTACGTGACCAATAAAAATAAAATGCGCAAAGTCAATAATTATCTTCCTAATAATTACTTAACACTTGTTTGACGTAAACCTTAATTTATTTGGTGACCGTTTACGTTAAATGATTATTTCTAGTCTACGCGATTTAGCTTAAAAGTTAAATTAAAAGTAAACGCGTATCGGACTAAAATAAATAGTGAAGAATAATAGAGTCGTAAAATGACCTGAAATTGAGAAATGTTACAGTCTCCACCCGTTAAAAGAGCTTTGTCCTCAAAGCTTAAGACCTTGTAGTGGATGACGAAGCCCGGTTTGTGAAGAGATGTGGGTATTTCTTTTTGAACGAATCTTCACATTCCCAGGTGAACTCAGGACCTCTCCTAGAGTTCCAGCGAACCTTAACCAATGGTATCCGGCTTCGCTTTAATCGTTTGATCTCTCGTTCCATGATTTCAACGGGCTCTTCCACAAACTGGAGCTTATCATCAACGTGAATTCCTTCCAACGGCATGGCTAATGGTTCGTCAGCGTAACATTTCTTCAGATTAGACACATGGAAAGTATGGTGAACCCTGCTCAAAGTAGAGAGAGAAACAAGGAAAGAAGATTAGATTAGAGATGGAGAGTTACAAGTGAATGAAAATTGTAACCAACACCCTTCACCAAGTGTGGTGAAGGGATATTTATACCCATGCCATGCTAGGTGGCTTATGGGCTTGTAACTTGGGCCGGGCTTGGCATAACTTGGGCTTTGAGCCCGAAACACAAACAATATTAGATTACAATCCAAGCCCGTTGAACCCGACTAGCCTATTACAATACAAGACCTAGTTTGACTTTCTTAGACCGATAACATTCTTGTTTGACTTAATTTAATTAAGGCTAATCTCCCCCAATGTTGAGGTCTCTTTCTTCAAACTCCTCTGTACCACTGATGAGATTGAAGATATGACGTTTGACATTTATGCTTTGCCTTTGTTTATGGTCTTGTCTTGTTTTTGTAACGGCTTTGTTCTTTCCTTGCTTTGTTGATCTGATTTTGTGACATTTTATCTTTTGACTTTTGAATCTTGAGATCGTTATCTTGGCCATATCTCTTGACTTGAATCTCTTGATTTGACTTTCTTGATCAAAAAAACTTGTGCTCTTGGCAACTGCCTCATCCTTGTTACATTCTTTTTGACATATGATTATAAGTCTAACAATCTCCCCAATTGATGATTCTTTATTTAACTTTAAGGCTCTTTGATGTTGGGGAAGTTTAGAATCAACTATCTTGATGTTGATGATTGACTTTGAAAGTCTTGATGTATGGAGCATTGTGGTTTATGAATCCGACTTCGCTGGATATTGAGGCATGGCAACACCGTCGTCTTATCGAAATAAAAACAGTTAGAATTAAAAGATGAATAAGGGCTTTGTCATTCATCTTGTGACTTCGGTTGCATTAACCTCTGGTTACCCGTTTTATTAGTTTTATATACTATACCTCGTGATCAGGTAGATTCAAGAATCTCCTTGAAGGGTTTCCAGCTCAAAGCGTAGGAATCTTCTAACAATATGTATTAGAGTTACATGCTTGCTCAGTTATCATTACCGAACGTCTCAAAAGCAGAACAACACGGTAAGAGTGAGAGTGAATCTGATAGTAATATCTTTTGAATTAGTCGTTCAAATTCATTTACTAGAACCTATTTGATATCAGTTATCACAGTTGATTCATATAGAGTCTGCAAGTCACCTACCAAGCGCTTGTTGATGTTGGCTCAAGCAGGATTTCCTTCTTCTTTGTGAATACTTAAAGTATCACTCTGATGTTCTGGCAAGATCTCAAGGATAATGCGTAGGACTCTTTGTTACAACTTGTTGAACTTTGGTGTGTGTTTCAACAAGTGTATTTTGACATTGTGTCATAGAGATTATACTAATTTGATACTCCTTCTTGGCCTAGACTCGTTTTGTGATCTTTTGGTTTGGTAATCGGACAGGGCTGAGTAGATGGCACTTATTTCAATATCAACAATCTCAGAGTGAGATGTCAATAGATAACGTGTGTATCTCCGTGAAAAATGAGACAAATTTCTTTAGAGAGAAACCCGAATGGCTGGGAAGGGTTGTGCATTGATCACTGGGTCATGATTGTCGTCTTCAATATCAACAATATCTGTGATGGAATTTTGATTGGATTAATGTATAGAACCATGTTCTGCCTAAGTGTAAGGAGGGCTTCTTTCTTTTCACCCTTTTCAAACAATTTCCTTTTTTTTATTCTTAAAACCCCTTCAATGGCTTACCAAGATGTATTACTAAAACTTGTTGTGATTGTTCCAGTGTTAGCTCAATCTTCAGTATACTGCATTCTTCCTTATACACATTTTCTCCATTATACTAAGGAATGCTATTTCTAGACTATGGAGTGTCCTTGGGATAGATCCGCCGGTTTGGTGGATCGTAGAAACTTATACTAACCTAACCAACCTTATGACTTCAGGAATCGTCGTGAAAATTAATAGGTTGTTGGGTATAAATCGAACCATAAAACCATTTTCTGACATTGTTATTTTTCAATTACTTCCCTACTACATGTGCTCCGAGATTCGGAAATTGTTTAGCACACGAAAGTAAGGTTTGCACGTAGAGTCTTAAAGATACCATTCGTTTTTAACATATTATTATTACATATTTTTCCCCTCATTTAAATAATAAAACACTTAGTATTTGAAATACCAATTGATTAAAATTTGACATGAAAAATTCCATGGGGAGAAAAATTATACCACGATATTGCATGAATTCAGATTCTGATAGCTCCCCTCAACAGTATATGTGGGATACCAATATTTATTAAAACTTGACATTGGAATGAAAAATTGATATGACACCACAAAATGTTGAAGACGGAGTGAGATGCCTTAGTGAACAATGTATATTAATAATTGACATTATAAGTTTCCACATTTTAATTTCACAAAATGTGTTTGGATACATAAAATTGACATTTATGAGATGTACCCAACACATTAAAAGGCTTTGTTTTAAAAAGCTCCCCCTCAGAAATTGATTCACATAAAATGACATTCGTACTACATTCTTTGAAAATTATTCGAGGAAGGGAGTGTTGAACACACAATTTTAACAAATACCACTTTTTATGGAAAAATACCACAAATTATATTGTAGACAATTTTGACATTGAAAGTTCTTTTTGAAAAATTGTGTTCAACGATTTTAAAAACATGATAGAAGACTTCTCTTTTATTTTAGAGTAAGCGCACTGAAGCTTTAAACTTCCCTTTATTACATTCGAAACCGAGTTATTGCACTGAAATGTACAATAAGTCTATTAAGAAAAATTTAGATAATGACATGTTTTGATAAGCATTTGAAACTCGTTCGAACTTCATTTCACGCCCATGTCGTTGTTAATCAACATTTCAGGTAGTAAATGTTATCGATTCCAAGAGACATGTCGAGAAGATTCTTTTTGTTATTTTTGAAATTTTTCTGATTTTATATTTTATTTTTCTAGGTTTTATATTTTTGTATTTTCTTTTTGTTGGTTATATATTTTTTGTATTTTCTTTTCTCAAAAATTTTATAAATCAAAAAGAAAGAGAGAATAAAAATATTTACAAATTGATGTTTGATGGATCAGCAGATTCAATTACCGAACTCCAGTTCATCTCGGAGTCAAAACAATCTCTTTCCGAGTCGTACTGACAAGATACTTAAACCTATCTTTCCGATAAAGCTTTAGTATACATGTCAGCTAACTGGTTATTCAGTTACGACAATAGTATAATTCAAACAAATACACTTTTCAACCTGTTCCGTTATGTTGTGATATCTACATCGATGTGCTTGGTACGAGGAAATGTTGGACTGATTTGCACGAGATGGCTATGGCTGCTTTGAGTCACAATACATATGTATTTTATCAAAGTGGAAGCCATAATCTATGAGCTGAGTTCTCAACCATAGAACTTGTGCGCAGCATGCAGATAAAGACACATACTCAGCTTCTGCTGTGGACATTGATGTGCAGTCCTGCTTTTTGGATAACCAGCTGAAACTAAACTTATCAAAACATAGAATTTGTATGCCACCGGATGTGTCTTACGTGAATCGAGACAGCCCGCATGATCCGAATATTGAAAAAGCTGTTTAGTTCGAAAACCGGTGTCCTTTGGATACCATTGGACCCATGTTAATTGAGTCTTTTGGTACCTGGAAAGATCGTTTAACCCGCATGAGTTGTTTCTCAGGTCGGTTTCGCTTATTAGCTGTTCACAATAATAACCTGTTGCATGTACAAATTATGGTCTACTTGCTGTTAGGTACATTGTGTGCTATCCGACCATAATACGACTATTTCGTTTGGATCGAACGGGAGTACCACTCAAGTAACATTCAAGGTTTGTTTTGTAGCCATTGTGTACCAATGCTATCACATTGAGGTCAATACCATGCTTTTTAAGTATCTTCTTGAGCTTAATTAGCTTGGTTTATGAGAACCATGAGGGGATTGGTCGGATCTGAATTCCTAAAAAGAATTTCAGCTCCCCATTATAGGACATTTAAACTGCTGTGCATTAAGTTTTCCAAATCGTTTTGAAATTTTTGGGTTCGTTAAAAACCAAAAATTATGTCATCAACGAAATTTGCAAATGCAAGTATGTCTTCCCTATGTTTAGTTATGAACAGAGTTGGATCAATAGAACCTTTTGAGAATCCTTCGGATACTAGGAAGTTGGAGAGTTCATCATACCACGCTCTTGGTGCTTGTTTGAGACCATATAATGCTTTCTTGAGACGGTAAACTTTGTCAGGATGATATGGGCGTTTAAATTTTGAGTCCGATAATCCATCTGGTTGGTTTACGTACACTTCTTCCTTCAGAGGTCCGTAAAGAAATGTTGTTTTAACGTCCATTTGGTACACTGTAAATGATTTATGTGCAGCATACGCAATGAACAACCGTACAGCTTCCAACCGAGCAACTGGTGCAAATGACTCTTCGAAATCAATTCCTTCCTTTTGAGCATATCCCTTAGCCACAAGACGAGATTTGTTGCGAATGACAGTATTTTCCTCATCACGTTTGTTTTTCCAGAGCCACTTTAAGTTAATGACATTTTTGCAAAGTGGTCTGTCGACTAATTCCCATACATCTAGTCGATCAAACTGATGAAGTTCTTCCTGCATTGATTCAATCCATGCAGAATCAGCCATGGCTTCTTTGATGTTCTTTGGTTCGGTTCGACTCACGGTGAGTGCAAACATACACATCTCGCTATCTGTTTCTAGTTGTCGTCTTGTTCTAACTGATTGAGAAGGATTTCCAATGACTTGTTCTAATGGATGATCTTTTGTCCAACGTTGTGCGAAGGATGGTGTTGATTGATAGAAAGTATTGCCATGTTTGACGAACTAACATGACGAGACGATGTCTACCCTTGTTCTTAGTACAGATGTTAATGAAGATGTTGATAAATTCCATCGTCGTCAAATTGTGCATTTTCTGTATTGGTTTCTGCCTTGTATAATGTTCTCAGCGTTTGCAGTGACGTTGGTACTTGAGTTGGGTTTGATGTGTTGGAACGAATGTTCAATGGAAGGGGATCTGCAAACATCGGTTGTTGTAGAAGTGTGAGTTATGTTATGTTGTTGACGTTTATCAGGCATTATCAGCAGCATGTACAGGCGGAAAAGACTTTGACACAACAGGAAGAATTTTTCTATTGATTAATTCACTAAACATAGGACTATATAGCAAATCCAAGCTATTGACGTTGTTACTGTCACAGCAACTTGAGGAACATTTTCTTGACTTTGTTGGACGGGACTTAAACTGTCTTGTTCAATGTAACGTTGTTGACATTGTGGATGGGGGGTACGAATGACGTTGATCTGACGCATAGAGGCATTAGTCAAGTTAACCTGAATTGTTTCAAAATCATTCTTGTTCTCTTGGTTAAATACCCTTGTAGCCTTTGTTGAGTGAATACCAAAAAAAATTACACGCATCACCTTTTTTCCTTCATTTTATCAGATTTCACATCTCATGACGAGTTTGTAGCAAAGAGAACCCAAAGATATATTTGTGAAAGAACTTGACAGACGTTTCCGGGCATTGAATGATATGTTAGGTATTTTCTCCTGTCGTTGGAATTTACAACTTGTGAACGGTTTTTGTGTAAAAAACACTGCTGTTTTGCAATTGCGGGTTTCAGCCCAGAAGAACAAAAGGAACTTTAGCGGCGCTTAGCATTGTTCGAGCAGCCTCAACAAGAGTACGGTTCCGTCTTTCGACAACGCCGTTTTGTTCAGGTGTTCGAGCAGTTGACGTTTCGTGTCTTATTCCCTCTTTTGCAAAGTATGCATGAAGAGTTTTATTAAGAAATTCCGTGCCTTTGTCAGTTCGAACTGTTGTAACTTGAGCATGAAGTCCTCTTTGGACAAGTGTGAGGAAATCAATGAGAACTCCAGGTGTTTCATCTTTGGACCTCAAGAAGTGAGTCCAGGTATATCGGGAGTAGTCATCAACAATTACGAGAACATACTTCTTTCCATTAATGCTTTCTACCCGCATTGGACCACATAAGTCCATGTGAAGAAGTTGTAACCGTCTTTTTGAGCTCGGGTAGTTTAGTGTGAAAAAGACTTTCTTTTTGCTTTCCCTGCTCACAAGAAGAACACGATGATTTTGACGAATTTCAACTTTGGAAGGCCAGTCACAATATCATTCTTGTAAGCAAGTTGATGGTGTCAAAGTTTATATGAGATAGACGACGATGCCATAACCATGCTTGAGACGATGTTGCTTTAGCCATTAAGCAAATTGGATTGGGAGTTGTTGAGTCTTGCAGAGTAATGGAATACAAATCTGTGCCACGAGAAGAACCTGTGAGAATATCATTTTCCCTTCAAATCCGGATTATAACTTGTTGACTTCCGAAAAGCAACTTCCAAAATCCGCATCACAAAATTGACCATCGGAGAATAAGTTGTGGATTATAGCCCTGCGATGTTTATAAACCCTTTGATAGTAATCGTTCCTTTGAACCAGATTCTACATAGCCAAGAATTGGTTGCAATTTGATCATTCCCAAAAACTTCACCGGTCGAGAAATTTTCTCCACAAAATTAGTTAGAAGTTTGGATTTTCCGGTCTCGTGCTTTGGGCACCCAGTGTCTATATGAATAGAAATATCTCGACGAGCTGAAAAGAATTAGAGACGATGGAGTATTGGGACACAGTGGAACACCTGGACTCTTATGTTCAAAATATTAGCAGTTTAGATGATTTCCTAGATGGCATATAAAGTTTGGTTGTTAACATTTCCTTTTTGAGGACTTAGGTTTCCAATTATATCCTGGTGGAGTTATACTTAGGAATACACCAACTGCATGTCTTACTAGCTGCTCATTATAACTTCCTAGTGATGTTTCCCTAGATTTCTTGACAGTGGAGTCTGTTTGCATCGGTTTTCTTACTGGATGTTGATCAGATTGGTTCACATTCTTTTGGGTTTGATTGTTCTAATAGCAAAGCATGGTTGCCTTAGTCCTAGAATTCAGCCATTGATATAATGTAGAACACCACAAATCATGATTGTCATTCAGCACACACACTTTCACAAGTAACACAGACAAAGTTAACATTCGAGGTCTTAGCATTCAAACTGTCATTACACGCAGTTACAGACGTTTTATTATTTGAAAACTTAAACTTCCTACGGTGGTCTTATCACTTCTTGCTTCTTCCTGGACTATTGTTAGCCATGTCTCTATCTTCCAGATTGATTGTCTTAAGCTGTGGGTTATGCTAAACACTAGATTATTAAATTTGGGAATCTTACTCTGTAGAGAAAGACACGAGTTTGTTTAGGTTTCCTAATGTTTGATGCAACTGTGAGGTATTCTAGTTTGATTGGTTTGTGATGCACTTTATACATTCCTGGTTGCAATTCACATTTGTGTTCTTGTCAATTGGTAACATATTTGAGGCATTCTGTGCAGTGACTGGTTTTGCAAAAATCATTAGACATATTTTTGTGTGGGAAAATGGCTTGATTTTGAGAAATCTTTCTTTGCAAGAGAATCTGAAAAAATAGCTGGTTTACCTAAAATGGATGTCTTTGACTTTTCTTTAAAGAATTCGTGTTGCTAGAATATAACCGATGATTTTTCAAATTAGTTTCTACGATTTTCCTTTTCAATTTTCCTATGAGTTTCTTCAAAACTCACTTATTGCAATTCCTTTGTCTTGTAATTGAGCTTTCAAGTCTTGAATTTCAAAATACTGTTCACGTTCTTTCAGAAATACGTTTGACTGATTTCTTTTGAAAGTTTGGGCATGTTTTATCTTTTCTTTACAATGTTGTAAATCAAGGTCAAGATTAATCGCTTGTTTACTGAAGTGATTCAAAACTCTTTGACATTGTTTACTCTTTGAAAAGCTCTTTTTTCAAGAGTTACATTTTCCAAGGTTTCTCCGTAATCACATTTGCAACAATCAGTGAATTATCTAAATCTGAGTTGTATATAACCATGTATTGCATTCAATGTGTTTCAGCATTAGTAATATTCCCTTGAAGTCGGCTCGTATTTCATTCAAAAACTGTGTTTTTTTGAGTTTCAGTAGTTGAGATTTAGAGAGTGTCTACTTCATGTTAAGAGAATTAAAGTATCTCAAATAAGGCAACCATTTCCTCTTTTTCAAACACAAGTGTAATTGTCTCTAAGTCCGCATGAGTTTGCATAATTTGGGGGCCAAAATTTCCCTTCTATTGTGTTTTGAATGAGATCGATGTTACCAAAATATGTTCTTTTGGCCAATTGTTTGTTTGCAACGTTTCACTCCGTCAAAAAATATTGTCGTCAACACTCTTCTTAATCTTGAAAAGTTTCTTTAGAGCTTTTACCATTTTGATCCCAGGAATGGATTATTCCTTTCGTTTTTTCTGCAATGTTGTTTTGTGTTTACGAAAAGACTCTTTGGAAAATTCCTTATTAGAAGATGTATGACTCATCTTTGACGTGTTTGGAAAATAGTGTTGTCCAGACGACTTTTCTCGTTGTGGAACGAACAAATCATAAAGCTTATTCAACTGATCATAATCAAACGGTCTGATTAAATCGCTTAATTTGATAGACGTGTTCTTTTTCAAAGACTGAATCGTTTCATTCAGAATCAGGGGCTATCATTAACGCAAGATTATCTTATAGCATACTATTATCTTAAAGACGATGATTGCCTCTTTGAACTTATCTTGAGGAACTCACTGGTTTTGCAAAACCTCATTTTACAATTACGATTATGCATATTCATTGTTTGAACAGATTGGCGGTTTTATTAATAATATCATTCAAAACCTTGACTATTGTTTTCTTAATCAATGACTGTATCAAGTTCCTGTCTTCACGAGTTTTGAAAGCTTTAATCTTGTAGCCCTCCTTTGCTTGTGACATTATGGAGATGGTTTCTTGATGTGCACAAAGCTCCTTTTTCATATCCGAAATCGTTTGATTTAAATCATTTATTTTTTGAGTATATGCATTAGATGATTTTTCAAAATCGATTTTGTATGACATTAAATCCCCTTTAGCTTTTGCACAATCAATTTCCACCTTTGACGCATAATTCACATCATTTATATTATCAAGTCCGCTTTGGAACTTCTGATGGACTTTAAATCAACTGATTAGGTCTTGGACAGTTCCATTGTTTGCTCTTTTGAAATGGTTATTTGATGATTGCTTAAAACTTTTATTCTTAGTTTTGATCCTCAATTTCACCTTTCAATTTATCAACTAACTCCTTGTTTGATGATTCTAAAAATTTATTTCGGTTTTTGCTGTCATCAATTTCACATTTTAGTTTCTGAATTAAAGAAGCAAGCAAATCACGTTCTTGATCAAGATCATCAGTTTCATCCTGGTCATCCTGAGCTCTATCATAACATATATCCGATGAATCAATAGTGATATTGGAGTCACCTTGTTCCGTCAGATATATGTCATTACTAGATTCAGGTTGCTCAGGATGTTCATTTTCCATGGCAAACACATTATAGTTGTCATTATTGTTTTGTACCTTATGCATTGGCTCATCATCAAAGATTGGTCCAGAATTGTCAACTGAATCTGGAGTAACCTCATGAATCTGTGCCATGTACATATAATGTGCTTCCAATTCCTGTTCTTCAGACTCATCATCAGTATCATCCTTCCAATCAGCTTGTTCTGCATTCAACTGAACCCCAGCTTCCTCTTGTTTACACAATAACATCTTTTCCTTGTGATAAGCTGCATCCTTTACTCGTTTCGGTTTCTGACATTCCCTTGATACATGCCCATATTCCTTGCAGTTATAACACTGAATCCCAGCTTTTGCTCCACCAGAGTACCATAATTTTCCCTAGCCCAGCAACATGGTATGCCACTTTGATTATCATACCCAGTTCCTCTATTGATTCTTGGAGAATTATCTTGATTAGCTCGACTGGTGTTTGATGAAGTTCGAAGGTTGTTGTTGGTAGGTTTGTAGATTTTCTTGAATGAGAGAGAATTAAACATGAGTTTGTCAATCTCCTTTTCCTTTGACATTTCCTCATCTTCAGTAACCGTAGCAGGTTCTGGATCATAAGTAGGAGCAGAAGAGTTAACAATTGCTTTTCATTGTTTTTTGGTTTAGACTGTTGCGATATGGTGGAGGAATTATTGGAGTGTTTTGAGTAGGATGGTTTTGTTGTGAGGATAAAATGGTTGTTGTTTGAGCAACATGTGCAAGTGGATTGCAGTCCGTGCTAGTATTTCAGCTCTTATTCACTTTATTATATCTTAGGTGTTGCTTCGAACGTCTTTTAAAGCTTGTGATAGGAGACAGTCTTCAGCTCTTGACTCTGCTTAACAAGTGTCACAAACCTTTGCCATTCTGGTTGTAGTTGAAGTAAGAACTAGACATTCACTTGATGATTAGTAACGTGACACTGATTTCGGACAAGCTCATTCATCATCTTGTAAAACCGTGAGTAATACGATTCAAGTGATTCACCACTCACGTGATGTGATTTTCCAAACTCCCAATATATATTGGTTTCCAAGAAGATCTTGACATTGGCTTGATTTCATCCTTGTTTCAACCTTTCAATAGCTTTCCACATTTCACATGCATTCGGACAAGCATCAACTGTGGAAGTTTAATATCAGTTATCTATCCTGTTTGAATGATTGAACGGCTTCAGTTTACAGTTTCAGGTTGATCTCGTATGTCTTGTGAAACATTCTTATAGTTCTCCATATACCTCTCTGTAGTTGTTTCAGAACTACCTTCAGCAACTGGAACTATTTCTCAGCCCATTGATACGTGTATGGTGGATTTGGAGGTCTATGGTGGATGAGTTCACTGTTAGGTTTGGTGTCAATGGTATCTTTGATTTGGATTTCACTAAAACGTAAGTACTCGGTGCCAACCTTTGGTGGACGATCTTGCTTTACCCGCTTCCATGATAGCATTATGAAGAGCATTTGATGATTGAGTTTGCAAATTGGTATTTGAATTTGACATTGTGATGAAGTTGTTGTAAACGGATATCGGATCTTAAGTGTTATGAAGTGATTGATTGTGGTTTTAAATGAATTAACGTTCACGGGATTTTACAAATCGTTGATTAAAACCGAGAAAAGAATCGTATCTTTCGCGGGGGATTTCACAAAATCAGAAGAAACCGAGTGAATGAATAAGTAATTGACAATTCAAGTATATTAAGTTGATTGTTGTTTTGATTGGTTGTGTTTGTTGTGTTGAGTAATTGTCCTTTTAGTCCGAATTATAACACAAATTCCAAAAAAATTTGAAAAAAATGTCAATAACTCATAGAAAACGATGGTTTTAGGCTTTGAAAAATCCTTAACCAGCTAAAAGGTGATTATAGTGTGATCCGTTCTATCTTGGCAAAACGCAATGGCTTCTTTGATCAAAACGCAATGACTAAAAAAAATTGGGCAGAGTAACGTCTAGTCAAAACGCAATGATGGTCTTCAAAACGCAACCTGTGGAGACAAAACGCAACACAAGAAAATATCAAATCGCAGTGACTTGAGAATCAAAACGCAATGACTTGAGATCAAAACGCAGCGACTTGAATCAAAACGCAATGACTTGAGATCAAAACGCAATGACTTGAGATCAAAACGCAGCGACTTGAATCAAAACGCAATGGCTTGAATCAAAACGCAATGACTTGAGATCAAAACGCAGCGAATCTTATCAAAACGCAATGATACTAGTCAAAACGCAACGAAGCTAATCAAAACGCAATGACTCTGATCAAAACGCAACGACGAACACCCCTTCAGATAGGCAAAACGCAGCCAAGAAAAAATCTTCAAACTTTCTTGTAAGCTACGAAATGATGTTAAAACCACTTAGTAATGATGCAAGGAAGTGATCTAAGCCCAAAAGTACAAGTCTTTAACACTTTTAACCACGAAACAAAGATCAAAGTTGATTTTTTTTCTTGCTTTTTTTTCGAACCAAAGAAAAACAATCAACTAGACCCACGAATTTCACACAAAACAAACACTAAACACCCCTTGGCTCTGATACCACATGTTATCCCACTAGTTTAATCCATTACACAACTATAATCTATACCAAGATGCTAGAAAATAAGAAGAAATCTTAGAGAGAGAAAGTAGAGAGAGAAACAAGAAAAGAAGATTAGATTAGAGAGAGTTGGAAAGTTACAAGTGATGGAAAAATAACTAACACCCTTCACCAAGTGTGGTGAAGGGATATTTATACCCTAGCCTTCTAGTTGGCTCATGGGCTTTCTTAACGGGCCGGGCTTGGCTAAACTTGGGCTTTCACCCTTAACATGGACAACATTAGATTACAAACCAAGCCCGATGATACCCGACTAGCCTATTACATAACAAGACCTATTTGACTTAATGAGACCGATAACATTCTTGTTTGACTTAATATAATTAAGGCTAACAAAAATCAATAAGACACGTATCATGATTAGCATCAAACAAACATTTGTTACAGATAGCACACATAGATTCAAACTTAGCATTTCTTATAGAATGCTTAACAAATGTATTACTGATAGATTCAGAAACAGAATTCACATTTAACATAGATTGCATGACATGAGCATTACATTCTGTTTTGTCAACATGATTCTTTTTATTCTTCTTAGATTTAATGCTCCTAGATTGGTCTTCTACTTTATTGGTCTTGTTGCTACATGATGGTTGCGAGATCCTATTGTTCTTTGTATTGCCTGAAGGCTTTGATCCGCTAGCACCAGTAGAACATTTTACTCCTGTAGAATGCAACAAAGGTTTGTTAGAGTCTTTTGTTATGTTGGAATCATTGTTGTTTGAAGATGTCAGCGGGTTAGCAAATCAAACTCTCTTGTCCTTGTTCAGTGGTGTGAAAACAATTCACTAGGTTTTGGTGAACTAGGGCATGTCATAGAGACATAGACTAATAATTCCTGAATGTGTTTTGTAAGCATGCAAGCAGGTTCTAAGAAAGGTTCACTAGGATTCTGTTTTCTAGCGCATTCTACAAGTCCACGAAGGGTGTTAGTATTTTTTTATAGTCTTCATAAGATAAACCTCATGGACATCCCTATTGTTCTTAAGTCTATGAGAAATAGGTTCTATGTCAAGCTTGAACATTCCTGGAGCAATAGTGGTGACAATTAGTGTTGAAACAGCAGTATCGACAACATATTTTCCTTTAAATGTCCTTAATTCAATTTTTTAATGCTGCAATAGCAAAAATCTTTTCTTGAAGTTGAGCATTTAAATCCGAATTTTCAACAGACTTTGCATTGATTTGAGCAATTAGAGAGTCATTGTGTTCTTTAGATCGAACACGTGTCTTTTTAATTGAATCAAACTGGTCTTTGTAAATCAATTTCAAATGCTCTCGTTCTTTTCTTAAATTTTTTTTGATACGAGTCCGAACACACTCTATATATAATATATAAGTATATAAGGATTATATCAAATAATAGTATAGTAAGTATTTTCCGTCGGGTTTTAGAAACGAGCTTTTAACCAAAGTAGTCTCAAAAACCTCCCGGGTCGTTTTCCCTCGACGAAGTGTGAATTGAAAATCGGTAACGTCTGTGATCGCGCGTTTTGAATGGTTTCAAAGATTTTGATTTGGGTTTTCTAAATACTACTAAAAATAAATGACAAGTAGATAAATATACGAAAACAGGTAAGCAAGAAATGACAATTAAACACGTAAGCATAAAACGTAAACGGGAATTAAAAACGCGATATTTAAAACCTAAATTATCTAAATTTAAACTTAAAATGATTTTCTAAACTATTTCTAATCCTATTTGACTATTTAAAAAGAAATGCTAAAGAAATCCTAAAACGAGAACACTTAAAGTTGAAAAATGAAGAAAACGAGAACGGGAACGAAATCCCGTTCTTTAAAAAGTGAAATTTCAAAATATTAACCTTTCGAAAGCAAATCTATTTTTCCTAGGTCCTAAATGATGAAAGAAAATTTTCTAAAAAAGAATTTTATTTTTTTGACTTTTATTTTATTTAATATGATTTAAAAACAGTATTAATGAAAATTAATTATTAAAAATAGTAAACAAATTTATAAAAATCTGAGAAAAATCTGAAAAATACTTTGAGTAATAAGGAATTTAAGAAAAATAAAAACGGGGTTACCAGCTTATTGAATAAGCTGGTAATAAGCTAAAAAGGACTGAAAAGGAAAAATGAAAAAGGGGTGAGCTAACACACTTAAATAATAATTTTTATAATTATAAATCGAAAAAGTCCTCAGGACAAATGGTGGTGAGTGAGTGTTATAAAAGGTTGAGGAGGGTTGAGGTCCAGGGTTCGAGCCTTGCTCACCCTGGATTTCCCCTCTTCCCTTTTTTTTATTTTTGCAAAAACCTAAAAAAGCAAAGTTATAGAAAAGCTGAAACTAATCTCAATTTTTAATAAAGAGCTACTATTTTTGAAATTCCCTAAATAAGCTAGAAATCAATTGAAAAGCCAACAAATTGTATAAAACTACTTTTTGAACTTAAACAACTAATAAGCTAAATTAATCTAAAGTTTTAAAGCAAATAACAACCCCTACTTGAGGTTTTAACCCTAACCTAATGAGCTAATTTTGAAAAGAAATAAATGAACAAACAATTTAAGCAAGAAAAAGCTTAAATAAGCACAGCAGTACTTAACCTAACTTAGAATGAAAGTACAGCTAGCCTTTAATCTTTAAGCTGCCCCTACCTAAAATGATTGAGAAGAGCTAAAGGACAAAAATCAATATAAGCTGAAGACTTAAGCTTCATCCTACGACTCCATACAGGTAAAGGGGGGGGGGGGACTCTAGGTAGCTATCAGCTTAAGTCATAAAAAGAGGCAAGCATAATCTGAGGGTTTCAAAATAAGCACCTTATAAGAAGAACTGCAATACTCAAACAGGCCTTAAGGGCAACTTTAAGCTTAATTTCAAATAAGCAAACAGATCCTTATAATATTCTAGCTTATCTCATCTTAAACCTTGGCCAAAAAACTTTTTAAAGCAGCAATTGAAAAAGAATTTGAAAGTCAAATAAGCAAAGAAAAAACTAGCTGAAAAAAGGCTTTTATACTCAGTACATGCTGAGTATTCTTTTATTTTGAAAAGAAAAAATGCTGATTTTAAAGCTTAAAAACAGATGACAAATAAGCTAATTAAAGCAAACAAAACTTAAACATATCTAATATACCCTACAAACTACTTGTGCACAAAATTTCAAAGTCTAAATTATACTTTTACTTGCTGAATTTTGAGATTAAAAAAAGGCTTTTTGCCAGTTATAGTTGCTGATGCAGTTTGCATCAAATGAACCAAATCTAAAAGCTACCAAGTGCAAGCAAAAGGAGTTGAATTCTACACATATAAAATACCACAATGAAGGCAAAATGACAAGCAAAACTAGCTTGAACAATAGAAATCACAAAACACGAAACACGAGAAAAGAAAGAGGCGAGCCTCCTCACATCATTTGTTAGAAAATAGATAAGAAGATAGAAACGCTTGTTTTTGTTAACCGAGTCACGAGCTTGACTCGACCCCGAATTAAGTTGTCCATGGGGAAGCAAAATGGAAAAGAAAATCTCAATCGGGCTTTCATTAATGTTTGGATAAACATTAAAGCACATGAAAGTTCCATCCCGATGAGATGCCACCGGCTCTAAGTGGAGATGCCGGGGTCAAAAATAGTGTCTTCACTCCCGGTGGAGAGAAGTAAAGGAGAATCCGCAGGGTAGGTGAGAAACGGGAGAAAAGTCCGAATTACAAATGTGAAGGAATCGTCATCTTCAACATTTTGAGAAAAATCAATCTCACCTCCCCCTGGGTCAAAATTACTCTCAATACCCGGTGGTATCGAGTCTTCCGGAACAAGAAATGTATCAACCTCTTCTATAACAACGTTGGTCAACTCACCCTGATCGGGCTCAATCTAAAAAAGAAACGAATCATACTCGGGAAGAGAGTTATTAGCATGAGTAGTGGTACTGCCACTTCTCGTCTCTTCCGTATCATCGCTAAAAGGCTCGAATTCGGGTAAAGAATTATCCAAATGAGAAAGAGAAGTATCGGACTCCTCAAAGAATGAATCACTATCCGTGACAGGAATAGGAACTGAGGAAGGAGACTTGAACACACGATCAGGAGAGGGATTGTCATTCAAAGATTCGATATTAGCAATAAGACGATTTATGTTCAACAATTTCTCACGAAGAATAACGTCTTGGATTTGAAGAATATCTTCTAAGTCAAACTCTTTCTCTTCTTGATCATTATTCACCTCCTCTAAGCTAACATACTCGATGTCCTCAAAATCATCGTCATCACTTGAAGTACCATCATCGTTGTGATAACAGATAAATGCTCATAATGATTGGTTCAAGAAGCAATCAAAAATGGAAGGATCCTTCACAAAAATGCCATATCACACGTATCTTCGGAAATAACCTTGAACCTACACTTTGGATTGGGACAAGGTTCACACACTAGACTTTATTATTTGTCGTTTCCGGTTTTCCGGAATAAGTGCTAAGATGCACCGTCCCCCCATACTAAAGAGAGTTATCGGGCCTCCCACGGTCCGTGTAAGTCGGTGTGATTGCTTTTTAGGCTTTCTAGTATATATAGTATAACTCATCATCTGTCATTGTCCGTAGAAAATAGGACGATCTAGCTTGGACAATTAATATATTCTTATAGCTCCTCATTAATATACGCAACATCTTCAAGGAGTTTATCCATCAATTCTTGAATATCCTCTGTCGATATTTTTCACGTATCGTCACAGCAACTATTTCCTCCAAATCCTCTCCAAGCTATAAATATAACCTTTGGTGTTACTACTCCCAAAAGATAATACAGACGCACTTAAACTTCCTTAAGAAGGTGTAAATGTCTTTCATTAACACTTCCACATCGTCGATCATAGAAAAATTTCCATATGGAGTAAAACTTTGAGCTGCCGGCTTCTCCTTCTCTTGTTGAATTCCTTTAAGAATTTGCAAATCATTCATGAGTTTAAGAAGCAATTCTTGCATAACTTCAGGTTGATTCTGCTCTTCTTCCATAGTTTGCTTAATTTTAAGAAATCTCTCCTCAGCTAGCAATAAGCAAAATTTTAAGCAAAATAAGCACCTACTTAGTTAACCCTAACCTAATGAGATAATTTTGAAAAGAAATAAATGAACAAACAATTTAAGCAAGAATAAGCTTAAATAAGCTCAGCAATACTAACTTAGAGTTAGTACTGCTAGCTTTAATGTTGCTTCCACTAAATGACTAAGTAAGCTAAGGACAAAAATAAGATAAGCTAAGACTAACTTAATCCTAAACTTAATGAACTACTCTAGACTAGAAATAAGCATAAAGAGGCAAGCCATAAGCTGAGGATTTCAAATAAGCACTTATAAGAAAACTGCATACCAAACAGGCCTTAAGGGCAACTTTAAGCTTAATTTCAAATAAGCAAACAGATCCTTATAATATTCTAGCTTATATCATCTTAAACCTTGGCCAAAAAACTATTTAAAGCAGCAATTGAAAAAGAATTTGAAAGTCAAATAAGCAAAGAAAAAACTAGCTGAGTATTCTTTTATTTTGAAAAGACAAAATGTTGATTTTAAAGCTTAAAAACAGATGACAAATAAGCTAATTAAAGCAAACAAAACTTAAACATATCTAATATACCCTACAAACTACTTGTGTACAAAATTTCAAAGTCTAAATTCTACTTTTACTTGCTGAATTTTGAGATTGAAAAAGGCTTTTTGCCAGTTATAGTTGCAGATGCAGTTTGCATCAAATGAACCAAATCTAAAAGCTACCAAGTGCAGGAAAAAGGAGTTGAATTCTACACATATAAAATACCACAATGAAGGCAAAATGACAAGCAAAACTAGCTGGAACAATTTTATACTAAAAATTCCTAATGAACTGATCTAAAGCTTACAGATTCACACTAATATTCTATAAACTCTAAAAACTATATTTAACCTAACAACAACCTTGAATCCTACACTTATAAACTTTAAAATGAAGTTCACTTCAATCCAAAGGACTAATTAGCCTTTGACAGTACTAACTAAGTTAGTACTGCCTTGGCACCAAACACCCCTAAAAATAAGTAAACCTCATTGTTCAGCTTATACATTTTAGATCCATAGGCTTTAATCCTTAACACCAGATAGTAGCAAAGCTAAAAACAAACTTAATGAAGGCAGATATAAACAACAATATAAGCCATAATCCTATAAGCTAAAAAAGTAATGCTACTATTTTTGGATTTTATGACAGAAAATTAACCAACACTTGAAAACTAAGTAATATTCAAAGACAGATATTCAAAGGCTTAAATCTAAATGACATAAACATATAAAAGACATAGTAAGCACAATTAAAGCAGTAATAAGCACTCTTAAACTAATTGAAAAGCAGAACAGATTAACAAGAATAATAAGCAGATTTGATATGAAAACTTAGAGAATACCTCAACTCCTTGCTCAAAACAGGAGTAGTAAATCCTATTAAGCTCTAACCTACCCAGCTTATTTAATAAGCAATCTAAAACCCATAAGCTCTTCCAATTCTAGCTTATCTTCCAAAAGCTTGCTTCCTTTTTCCAAACTGAATATCCAATCAATTTAGCTCAAATAAGCTTTGAGGATGCTTATTTGAGCTTGGAGAATATAAGTGAACAACAAACAACTTATTCAGAGCTTATTGAGTTTATTTAAAACTTCTAATCAAATGTAGCAAAATTCTCATTAAAGTAAAACACAATTTTAAAGTAAATCGCAATTTTATTAATAAAGGAAAGATTACATGGCTTTTAACTGAAAATTACATTAAGTAAAGACAAATAAGCTGTAAATAAGCTATTCTAACCTACTCTAAATTATCCTACTCCTAGTTGCCCTTTCTGTGTGATTAAGCTCTCCTTTTATAGGCTTCAAAAGATGATTCTAGATCCAAGGACGCTCCCCTCTCTTCTCATCTCAACCCTTCATCAATAACTGTCAAAACCAATTTTTGATCTATAACCGTTAGATTAACTCCACACAATTGTATCCCCAATCAAAACAAAGGATCGGCCAACATGTCATACCAATTTGCGTGCTGGCAGGCTTCTAGAAGGAGATGACTTTAATGGGGTTAAATGGGGTATGTGTTGCAGGGTAAAAACCCGGGAAGAAAGGTGAACAGTAAAACATGATTTTTCCGCGCGCCCTTTTCTTCTTATAAAATAGGTGTGTTTACCCCGAGGTAAAGAGGTTTTTGACTTTGGTGCTCGTTAATTTTAGAAATGGATATGGGCTGTTGTAAATTTTGGGCCACAGTTAAAAATTAAGAGGGTATTTGGTTATTAACAACTTAACGACCGTTAGTCTTTAAGTAATAAAGGACTAACGGTGTTATGATTTTAAGGGCTTTTGTGAAATGGATTTAACATTAAGGGCTCATTTGGGATTTTGAGGGTTTTTGTCATTTTGTGAGTTGACCATTGTTGACCAGGGTTGACTTTTGTTGACCATAGCTTGATAATTCCCAGCTCTTGTGCACTCTTTCCTTCTCGTGTTTGGCTTTGTCCGTTTTTGCTTTGATTTTTGTCCATTTCTTTAATATCCGTACCTGCACATACACATACACAAAAACAAGCATATATTTGCCATTTTTACATGTTTTTGGTCTTTTGGGTTCATTTTATAAGGTAAAAGGTATGTGTAAAATAGCACATACCATTTTGTAAAAACGTTTTACCACATCATCAATGTTTCAATAGTAATTTTAGTATTATTTATAAGTATAACTCTTTTGGGTTTGATGTTCTATCGAAATAATTGTGATCTTGCGGACGTGGTAACTATCGTGGCTTTTACAAACGTTGACTTGTGTGTGGGTTTTCGCTAGATGATCCTTTGGTAAAATAAAAACCTACGGAATTTATCCTTCGGAAGTTTTTGAGACTTATTATTTTCTTATTGAGTGACTACATCATTAAATTGATTTAGCTAGATATTTCCTTCTAATAAGCTTTCTCATTTTTAAGCTTGAGTCTTGACATTAATTTTACAATCTTTAATACTTCCTTAACCTTTTTTGTATCCTAGATAAGTTATCTCTTAATTCTAGTGCTCTTATTTCAATTCTACTTACTTTGTTTTAAACTTTATTTTTAGCCATGACTTTAGTCCAAATTTACATAGTCCACTATATTCACTTATCTAAGTCAATTTCATCTAGTGCATTGGTGCATCACTAAAGTATTCGGTTTTAGAAAGTACCTCATTGGAAGCTTTAGCCATAAGACACTCTTCGTCATTTGTTTTTTCATCTTCATCTTCGTCGCTATCACTCTAAGATCCTCCAACAAACGCTTTTTGGTTTTGATATCTTGATAGTTTTGGACATTCTCCAATGGAGATTTGGGAACATCACACTTAAGAATTGTTTCTTTCGCGCTTTGCATTTTGTCGTCTTTATTTCTTTGGAATTGATTTTCTCTCTTCATAGATGGTTTGTCTTACGAATCTCCTCAGACTTTTGGAAGAAATTTCTTGAAGTCCTCTTACGGCCTATGGCATATTATTCAACTTCCACTATCGAGGTTGAGCTATCGTCATCACTATAATCCTTTCTAGCTTTCAATGCAATAGAATCTAACTTTGTTCTCTTTTGTTTATGACGGTTTTCAAAATCATTCTTAATTATTTTCTTCATAAACCATCCAAATTTCCAATAAGTTCGACAATTGATAAAGTTTTTTAGATTCTTTGATCTTCAATCATCGACGACTTTTACGTGCCATTTAGGATGCAATGCCCCTAAATAAATTTCTCTAACACAATTCTTGCTACGAAAAACTTTCATCGATGCTTTAAGACTAGTAATTAATAGAGTTAGAAATTTAGCAAAGGCATTATATATTGATTTCCTCTTCCGAATCATGAATTGTTCATATTGTTGAACAAGAAGATCTATTTAGTTAGCTTGACTTCGATTATTACCTTGATGGAGTGATTAACAAAGTATTCAAATTTTTTTGTAGTTTTGACAATATAAAAATCTTTCATATTCTTTTCGTGGAGATCAATATAAATTACCATTTTGGCTTCATTATTTTTAGCAAGTTTCTTTTTAAGATCGTCGTTTTGTTTATGAAAATGTACAATTTCACGCTTTTTAGTTTCGGGATTATTTTGGATAGGAGGAAATTCACCATCGGTAATAACATGCCAAAGATCTAGATCTTTTGACTTCACATAGGTTTCGAATCTATTTTTCCAATAAATAAATCCATCACTTTCAAATAGTGGTGGTCTTTGCATAGATTGCCCTTCTAAATATTTTTCCGATTCCATAGATCGATTCAAGTTTTAAAATACAATTTATTTTAAAAATCTTGTTTAGCGTGACTCTTGATACCAATTGTGGAAAACTAGAAGGGGGGTTGAATAGTTTACCGCTTTTTAATTAAAGGTTTTAAATTTGTTTGTAAAATTTTAGATTCGACTTTTATGTGAATTCAACACTTGCACAATATGAACAATATACTTATCTAAACAATCAATAAAATGATATGAGAAAGTAATGTAAGACAAGAGATAAGAGTAAGAACAATCAAACCACAACGCAAGGATTTATAGTGGTTCGGTAACTAAGCACCCTTGTCGCCCTACTATACCACTCCCCGCGCACCAAAACAAGACTCGAAATTTTCTTCACTATGTCAACAAACTCCCTTATGGCGGAGAAAACCATACACAAATGAGAAACTTTTGCTGATATTGGCTAAAATAATACATATTTTGTACCGACCTTAAAACACAATAAAAGGACTAAAAACCCTAAATATAGATAATAATTAATGTTGGCAACTATGTTTGTAATTGTTTTTTATGTCTTACGATGTAAAAAGGATTGAAAAACGAAGCAAAAACCGGTAATTTTCCGTGCGACTTTCGACGACGTTTTCCACCACATTTAAAATCGAGGTCCAAACGAAGTCGGAAAAACTCCACGAGTCACACCATTGGAATGAGCACGTGAAAAAACAAGTCCAACGTTTACCGCCGCTATACAAAGGCCTTTTAAATTAAACCTTTTATATGAACCTTATTCTTCCCTGTTTGAACCTTTAATTAAATTGAATCTGAACCAAATGGAAGAACGGGTTATATTTTATTTTTTTACATAATATATAGTAGAACTTAACTCTATCCCACTCGGTTAGAGCATTATCTTCTATATATAGAGGTCCTGTTTCGATCATGCCATAAAAAAGGGATTATCCCCCTCACGCCCGACCCGATCCAGACCAAACCGACCCATGACCACGAACTTGACACCGACCCCCATGACCATTACTTGTCCCGATCCAGCCCAATACTCGACCCGGCCCAACTGTTGACCCGCCTTGACCGGCGGTCGACCACCGTTGACCGGTGGTCCAACGGTGGTGGTTGACCGGTGGTTCGCCACCGTTTGCCGTCGTTGACCGCCGCCATTGACCAGTGGTCCGGCGGCGTTGACCGTCGTTGACCACCGTTGACTGCCGCCGTTGACCACTGTTGACCGGTGGTCCGGCGGCGGCTGACCGGCACGGTGGGGAACAGTAAAAATGCCACGTGGCACCACTCAGGTGGTGACACGTGGCGCTTCTAATGGTTGGTGTCAGATGTGCAGGTACGATGTACTGTAGCAGTACGAGGTGGCAAACACATCAGTACGAGGTACTGTTCAGGTGGCGGTTGGACCAATCAGCGTGTGACACGTGGCACTCTGCTCGTGTTAGTACGAGGTGTGCGTGTGTCAGTACGAGGTCAGACTATGGCAATAATATGGAGGTTGGTGGGCGTCAAAATGACCAAAATACCCCTAGATCCAACAATATAAGTGGATGGAGGCTTGAAATGACGAATTTGCCCCACCTACTTGGGGCTATATAAATGAGCACGCATCAGCAGTGGAGAGAGTGAGATTTTAGGGAGATTTTTAGTGTGTGTATTTTTTTAGTTTTTTTTTTGTAGTGTTAGTTTTAGGAGTAGAATAAATTAGTTTATTTTGGGCTTATTGTAAAAGCTTATTGAAGCTTATTAGATCTAGCTTATTGTAACTCTTGAGCTTATTAATGAAGAAGTTTATTTCAAAGGTTTGTTTTTTTAGCTTATTACTTATGCTTATTCACTTGTCTTTTTCTTATTTCTTTTTAGCTTATTTCCAAATAAGTTCAAAGCTTAAGCTTATTTTGGATCCCATCTCTTAAGCTTATATCTAATAAGCTACTTCCTGAGCTTATATAGACTACCTTATTTTATATTGTGTTTGATTTAAGAGCTTTTCCGAGTGAGCTTATTATAAGCTTATTTTCAAGTGCTATTTTTTTTATATCTTATAGTTCTTAAGATCTAATCCTTAAATATACCCGTTTTCTTATTCACTTGATTGAAAAAAAAAAACAAAAGAAAAGACCTTGGTTTCGGTGGATTAGATCTAAAAAATAATAGATCCCTTATATTTTATCTATATTGTCGTAGCTTAAAATATTTGTTGCTTTTAATTCTACTAGCTTTTTTTCCTTAGATCTAAATCCTTTAAATATACCCGATCCAAGTTCACCTTGATTGAACACCTTAGTTCGGGTGGATTTTAGATCTAAATTTTTCATCTTTTTATTAGCTATATTTTTGTTCGCAACTTTCATGTCATATTTCTTAATCCCTTCCTTCAACATCTAAGGCCTGAGTCTTAAGGGTCTATAAGGTTGATAAATAGATAAAATTTTGAATCTTTATAGTTTTTATGAAATAATTCGTAGATAAAGTTTGACACCTTTATTTGCTAATTAGTAAAGTAAAAGCTATAAATGTGATAAACTTATTTTGTTTTTATTAAGTTTGTTTAAGATCGGTGGTTTTTATATCAATGCGGCTTCTTCATTCGGTTACCCTTTTTACCCTTTTCCCCTTTCTAATACTAGTAGTTCCATGCTTAGTGTAGATTTAATTTTGTCGTTAAAAGCTATGTTTGTTAAATTGAATTTCGTTATGAGTAGTGAGTAAGTAACTTGTGTTTGCTAAGTGATTAGTGATTTGGAATTTAAGTGCGGTTTTAAAAAGGTTTAAAAATTAATAGTCATTAGAATTTTCCAATTTACATACCGTCATTTACTTTTAATGCAATTTAAATACTTGTCATTTATTTTAAAAAGCATTTTACTTTACTTGTCATTTAATTTCTTGAAACTTGTTTTTTAAGGATTTTAATTCGTTAAACCTAAGCCCGCACTTAAGGAACATTTCACGTCACTTAGCAAGCATATTTGTCATTTATATCTTTTAAATCAGTTTTAGTTTTTAATTTTAGAATTAATGTTAGTTTAATTTTTAGTTTAAAACCAAAACCAAAAACTTTTATGACAATCAAGCTCGATTTGCAACTTGAACGTAGATTTCCATTCATCTCTCGCCGAGGAAAACGATACCCGTGTTGATTACTTATTATTCTTTCCTAAGAATAATTTGTATGATACTTTGCTTACGTATACGTATATGTATTTTCTATAAATATATATATAATATATTTGAGGGTTTATTTGATAAACGTGTTGAACAACGACCTGCATCAAAAAAATGGCGCCGCTGCCGGGGAGAGGTGTAGTGATTTTTACGGGATTGTTTGTGTTCGAGCCTTGAAGATCCTTTCTTCGGAAAGTTTATTTTCGTTCTTATAAAAAAAAAATTCCAAAAATATTTTTTTTCTTTCTTATTTTTATTTCTTTTCTTATGTATCATTTTCAAAACATAAAAATATTCTTCTTTATCCTCTTATCCGTTTAATTCTTTTCTTTAACCCTTTTTTTGTTTATTTCTTGATGGTCGACATTCGTGCTTTATACGTGTTTTAATTGTGGAAGGACGTGTGGCTTTTTACCTTAACGACGGAGTTTGTCCTAATTGTAATCCGACTCCGAATTTTTTCGACAACCCTCCGAATTTCTCCAACCCACATCAACAATATTCGACATATTTTTGTAATAATTGTGGTAACAATCATTACGATGGTTTCAATTGTCCATCACGTGTCCCGTTTAATTTTGATACCGGCAACCAGTGGTAACATCAAAACTTTAGTGATAATTATGAACCATATGATTTGCAAAATGAATGTCAATATATTTGTTGTACCATTTGTGGTGATTTACATGACGTTCTATTGTACACATTATGGTGCGATAATGCGTGAGCGATTGACTAAAATTGTAGGGGATATCATTATGGATTCTTCAATGTACTCAACCCTTCGACTTACGGGGGATATCATATGGATTATCAATGTACTCAAGCCGAAGAGATAGAACGAAATCGAGTACATAAGGAAACGATGCAAATGTTGCGAGAAATGATTAAAATTCAAGAAGAGAAATGAATTTTCGAGGAAGCCACGAAGCAATAAGAAGAGAAACGAATCGCAAAAGAAAAGGAGGTCGCGGAGTTAGAAGCTAAACGTAAAAGTCAAGAGTGCTTAAATATCGAAGAAAAATCTATTCCTCAAGCTTCTACTCGTTCAAGGAAATCTCGAATTGATCTTCTACCAAACGTATTCCTTTTTCAACCGTGAAAACCGTTAACTCTCTTAAAATGGGGGATAAGCATCTTGACACACAAAAAGGTTCAATTGAATCTAGCGTTAAAGATCCTATTCCAATCCCAA
>BQNB010077266.1:0-21433 GCA_026074375.1 Tanacetum coccineum | reverse complement strand
TGGTAAGTTTATAGCAGCAACTTTGCCGACTAAGGAATATAAGTTTATGGGTTCGAGTTTTTGCTTGAACCCTGGTCCGTTTAATATGAAGGAACATGTTATAATTACTGTTTTTGCGAGTTGTGGTGTGTCGCATGGTGGTGGTGATGCTTACTATTGGTGCTATTCAGGGCCGTCTTTGAGGGTGTGCAAGGTGAGCGACGGCATAGGGCCCCAAAAATTTTAAGGGTTTAAAAATTTGTCCCATTAGCAATTATATTATTGTGTATATATATTTTTCTCAAGGAAAAATGTATTTAGATGAGAAAATATATTAAATGAGACATATGTTCAACGTTTAGATAACTAATTTGCATTAAATCTTATAAACGGTGATACTTTATATCTTCTCAAAAAGCCTCAATATGTGAGTTCGTACAGGCCCTCATTTTTTTTAAATTTAGGCACGGTGAAGAAAGCTTATTATAAGCAAGGTTTGAGTTTCTTGTGTAGCTTGATTATTGTCTTGACAAGTATCTTTTTTAATTTTTTTAATAAAAAAAATTACTTCAATTTTGAATGGTGTTTAATTTAGGTTTGGTTTGCTATTTGAGTTATTATTTGAATGGCCGGTGTTTAATCAAAATGCTATGTATATACTTTTTGACGTTTTGAAAAATTATTATCATCATACTTTAGTGTTTATTTAGATGGTTGCTAAATTTTGATTATTGAATTGTTGTTTGAGTAAAATAGTGAGTTAAGAGTGACTTAATTAAAATGATACATTCTATGTTGCCACGCAATTACTATAACAAGCAGGATTACCTGCGCGTTGCTGCAGGTCATTAATTTTTCGCGTGTTGTTGCGGAGCATTATTATTTTTTATTTTTTTTATTTTGTGCGGGTTTATTTTTTCAGCCTCATTTTCTTATATGGGCTTATGTGTTGTGATCATGTTTAAAAGTTTCTTTTTTTGGCTATACGGGGTTTTTTATTTTGTGCGAGTTTATTTTTGGGTCTCATGTTTAATAGTACGGGTTTATTTTTGCGTTAAAATTTTATTTTTATTTTTTTCTATTTTTTATTTGTGCGGGTTTATTTTTTCGGTCTCACGTTTAATAATTTGTTTTTTTTATTTGGGCTTATGTGTTGGGCCTCATGTCACGGGTATTTTTTTATCTGAATAAATCAGTACTTTTGTAAATTATAAGTATACACATTTGTGAACAAATCCACTGTCGTTTTGACAGTGGGCCACAATGCTACAGTAATGGGCTCCCATTTTGGGCCAGCCCGATTTTTTTTTTTAAATTATTTTGTTTTTGTTTTTTTTTTAAATTTGTATGCACAAAGTAGGAGGAAAAAAAAATATTACAAAAGTTTCGATTTATTCAGATAAAAAAATACCCGCGGAAACATCTTCGATACCTAATAACTTTAAAATAATCGATATGGTCACAAACGTACAACCCATTATATTAATAAAAAAACCCCATATAGCAAAAAAAACAACACTTAAAACATGAGGCCCAACACATAAGCCATATAAAAAAAATTATTACTAATATACACATTTGTCGACAAACTAGCCTAAAATTCGCATAAAATCTGGCCCAAAGTAAAAAAAAAAAACTAGCCCAAAATTAGCCTGAAATCTGGCCCAAAGTAAAAAAAATACAAAACGGTCCCTCAACTTTTAACTATTTACGATTTTTTTACACAAAAAATCCCGTAAAAAAATTAACAAAAAAAACACGTCAAGTTTTTATTGTTCACAACTTTTTTACATTCATCGGCCCAAAAAAAAGATATCGAACCGTCCCAAAAAAAGAAAATATTCGGGAAAAAATTAGCAAAAAAAACCCAAAAATAGCCTAAAATCTGGCCCAAAGTAAAAAAAAATTACAAAACGGACCCTCACCTTTTAACTATTTACGATTTTCTTACACAAAAATTCCCGTAAAAAAATTTACAAAACCGTCCCAAAAAAAGAAAATATTCGGGAAAAAATTAGCCCGTCCCAACGCAAATTTTTTTTCCCCGAATCATACAAAAAAAGAAAATATCGCCATAACGCATCGCCCAAAAAAAAAACCCCCGAAACGTAAAAAAAATTATTCGGGGAAAAATTAGCCCCGCCGCAGCGCGCAGGTTCTTTTGCTTGTTTTTTTCTTATTTTGTGCCGAGGATTTTTTTTATATTGCCTGCGTGAAAAAAATAAAACAGAAAAAAAAAGCATGAGCCGGCTCAAAATGAGAGCCCAATGGGCCGCGTAATGTAGCACAGACGATAAATACGTCGTCGTTTTGAATGAGTTTTGATAGTATATAAATTAATTTGTTGTATGTTGTTTGAAGTAGACAACTTAGAAGATGATTGAAATTGGTATATAGATATTTTTTTTCTTACAAGAGTATACCAAAAGTTGCGAATAATTAAAATTCATCTAACATTCGGCTAAACCATGTGAGTGATAAGACAATGTGAAGATGACATTTGTGGGGCAATAGAAAGAAATTATTGGTTCTCTATAGCTTGAAATATGTGTTTATCTAAAGGTTAATATCATTGAAATAATCGAGTTCAAATACAAGTAAAAATGATCATACTCTGAATAAGTAAGTTAATTAAACAATGATGAAATACTATATATTGATTATGGATTTTATTATATACTAATCAAAGGATGTTTTATATTTGTTTAGATATTGGGGTATGGATGGGCAGGGATGTTGAGAAGGTATCTAGTTGATCCTGTGGAGATGTGGTGGCCTGCAAACCTTGCACAGGTTTCTCTCTTTAGAGCATTGCATGAAAAGGAAACTAAAGCACAAGGAATGACAAGGATGCGGTTTTTCATGATTTTCCTCGTCCTGAGTTTTGCATATTACGCGCTTCCTGGCTACCTTTTTCCCATCTTGACATTCTTCTCATGGGTTTGCTGGGCTTGGCCACACAGCATAACTGCACAACAAATTGGCTCGGGATACCATGGTCTTGGCGTAGGCGCCTTCACCCTCGACTGGGCTGGGATTTCTGCTTACCACGGGAGCCCATTAGTCACACCTTGGACTTCCATTGTCAATGTTGGAGTAGGCTTCATCATGTTTATCTACATAATTGTTCCTGTTTGTTATTGGAAGTACAACACATTCGATGCCCACAAATTCCCAATATTCTCTAACAAGTTGTTCACAAGAACTGGTCACGTGTATGACACCACTAGGATCTTGACCCCACAGTTTGATCTAAACGAAGCTGCTTACGATAGTTATAGCAAGCTCTACTTAAGTCCTTTGTTCGCTCTTTCCATTGGATCAGGATTTGCTAGATTCACCGCAACCCTCACCCATGTGGCCTTATTTCATGGCTGGTAATTAAGCTTTCGGTCTGGTCCGGTTTGGTCGTTGGTCTGGTTCGGTCTTCGGTCCGGTTTGGTCTTCGGTCCGGTCTGGTCTAACAAGGCATAATTGCCGGTTTTTTCGTAAAACTGGACCGGACCGATGATCAAAAATAAAGAAAATGATGGACCGATGACCGGATCGAAATAGGTTCGGTCCTGTTCGGGCCGATTTCTCGGTCCAGTCCTGTCCGCGGTCCATTTTGCTCACCCTTAATGCCCACAAATTCCCAGTATTCTCTAACAAGTCTTTCACAAGAACCGGTAACGTGTATGACACCACTAGGATCTTGACCCCACAGTTTGATCTAAACGAGGTTGATTACGATAGTTATAGCAAGCTCTACTTAAGTCCTTTGTTCGCACTTTCCATTGGATTAGGATTTTCTAGATTCACCGCAACCCTCACCCATGTGGCCTTATTTCATGGAGGGTAATTAATTTTACTGAATCAATCTACAAATGTTAACTGCTAAATCACATAAGCAAGCTTTTATATTATGGATGGCTGTTGAAGGTAAATTACTTACTCAAGATAGAATAATGGTGTAGTGTGTTAAGTTTGTTTAACTTAACAAATACTTTAACTTAGATTAAAGACGTATTTAGTTTTAAAAAGAACTAGGCTTGATGAAGTTCTTGTACGTGTTAAGAAAAAACATTTTTGACAAATACTTCTATAAGTAATATTTTTCAAAGAGTGGGGGATGGTTAAATCAAAGTTAACTTTGGAGTGTGGGATCGAAGAAATCTCTAATATATAACTGAGTTCACAAAAATATGTTACAAAACTTAAACCATTATATTTCTCTATAGCTAGTGTATATAATCAACTAAACATTCAAAATATGATAAAGATTGTAGTTGCTTACTTTTAGGGGATAATCGGATCCACATGGGGCGTTGAATCCTCATAGATACGTACATAACATTTTATGTTTTTTGGTCTATCTACCTAGATGGTATATAAACGTTAAAAGACATGTATACATGCATGATAAAAATAAACACGTATACGTCCACATAACTTCGACTTTTTAGGTTTTCTTGATGTAGATTTTGGGTGTTCAAAAAATATGTTCAAATAATATCCTTATTTGGATATCCGAAAATTTGATCAAATTAAAAGTTATTAGAACGTTGGGATTTATGAATTGTTAGTACTAGAACTCATATAAAACAGATATATAAAACTGTCATTCGAAATTTCGAATATCCGAATTGAAAACATATTTAAAAGAATGGGTCTAGTACAAACCATTATCGCAAATTTCGGATATCCAAGTTTGTTATATAACTAAACTAGCCTCAAGACCCGCCCGATAGGCGGCTAATTCTAAGTTTTTTTTTTTAAATAACATCCGATGGAAATGATAGAATAAATATACTCAACACAAATAAAATACTTTACTCAAAGCAAAAAAAAAGAGTTATCCATGATCGCATCAACATAAACATTTAAATTTTGTTTGTTTTATGAAATGTTATACATCAATATTAAGGGCAAGTTATAACTAATATATTCCGTTAAGTATTTTGAAGGTATCAAAACCTTTATGTGTCAATCTAAAGCCATTTTAAGACAAAACAACATTTACTATAAGACTTGAAAATTGCATGTTTGTTGATATATACGAAAATAAATATTAACTTAACTTCCAAATGACATAGATATAAAGTGATTAAATAAGCAAGAAATCATTAGATAAAAATATTCCATAGATCATAACAATACAAATTACATAAAATTAAAACATCCTTATAAAATTTAAACGTGAAATTTAAGAGATTTCTCCGAATAAAATCCTAAATGTGCATCTTCGTAATTCAAAGCTTCCAAATCCTCCTCTTCACTTAAAAATAAAGAATCACATGAATGATCTTCAAACAAATTAATTCGCGGGATGGAAGCACGTTGTTTTTTGCGATCTTTAGCAATTTGAAATTAGTTGTTTTTTTTTTGTAATAATCGATTTCTACTCCATTTTTTCTCTATTTCTTCCATTGTTGTGACTTTTTAACTTCTAAACATATGTCTTTGATATTATATGTATATAACAAACACATAAAACAAATAATAGTTGTTAAATACTAATTTGGTTTAAAGTTTGTTTATAGGATTGGCAAAATAAAGTATAAACTTAATTACATATATTGATGTGTTTGTGAGTTTTTTCTATTATTATCTTTCATAAAAACCAAATGTGTTAAACAACAAATTTGAAACGAAAAATATAAATCACAACTAATAAAAAATGTTGAAAAACTTGAACCATGTGGGATGGAAGAAATCTCTAGTATATAAACAATCATATTTTGATTTACAGTGATATTAATGAAGATTGTTGTTGTTTATTTTTGGGGGATAATCTTATCCGTATGCAGCTTTGCATCCTCATGGGTATGTACATAACATTTTATGTTTTTCTGACTATCTACCTAGCTGGTATATAAACTTTAAGAAGCACATATACATGCATGATATACAAATAAACACATGTGCGTCCACATAACTTCGACTTTTTAGGTTTTCTTGATGTAGGTTTCGGGTATTCAAAAAATATTCGTATTCGGATATCCGAAAATTAGATTCAAATGTATTAAAAAGTTGGGATTTATTTCGTTCAAAAAAAAAGTTGGGATTTATGAATTGTCAATATTAGAACTCATATAAAAGTTTTCCAACAAGGTGATCCTCTTTCTTCGTTTATTTTTATTTTGGTTATGGAGAGTCTTCACATTTCTTTTAAAAGAGTTATGGATGCGGGCATGTTTAATGGCATTGCGTTTAATTCGGTTACGCATCTTTCTCTTATGTTCTATGCGGACGATGCGGTGTTTATGGGGCAATGGAGTACTAAGAATATTGATACGATTATATATGTGTCGAAATGTTTTCATCGTGCTTCAGGTCTTAGTATTCATTTAAACAAGAGTAAGTTATTGGGTGTTGTGGTGAGTGAAGATAGAGTGGTGCAAGCTGCAAATAGAATTGGTTGTGGTGTCCTTAAAGCTCCTTTTGCTTATTTAGGTTCGAAAGTTGGGGGAAATATGTCTCGGATTAAATCTTGGGATGTGATTGTGGATAAAATGGTAGATCGTCTTTCAAAATGGAAGATGAAAACATTATCGATAGGTGGTCGTTTAACCCTTCTCAAGGCGGTTCTAGGATCCATGCCTATTTATCATATGTCTATATTCAAGGTGCCAATGAAAGTCCTTCAACGCATGGAATCAATTCGAAGTCGGTTTTTTAGTGGTGTCGATTTAAATAGTAAAAAATCGATATGGGTGAAATGGAGTAAGGTTTTGTGTTCTAAAGAGAAAGGTGGCCTTGGTGTTTCTAGTTTATATGCGCTTAATAGAGCTCTTATGTGTAAATGGGTTTGGCGGTTTACAACTCAAAAGAACTTGTTATGGACTAGGGTTATTAAAGCTATTCATGGCGAAGATGGGAAAAATGGTAGCGGATTCAAGGTTGGTTACAAGTCCATTTGGCGAAGCATTCTCCAGGAGGTGGAAACATTGAAGATAAAAGGTATACACTTAAATAATTTTATGCAGAAAAAGCTTGGCAATGGTGCGGATACTTATTTTTGGGAGGATTTGTGGCATGGAGACATGGTTTTGAAACAAAGATATCCTAGGCTTTATGCGCTGGAAGTGAAGAAGACTGTCGATGTGGCTTCTAAACTGTCACAGGAGAACTTGACCTGGTCTTTTCGTCGTGCTCCTAGAAGCGGAGTGGAACAAGATCAGTTGACGGATTTGACGACTTACGTGGAAGGTGTTGTTCTTGGTGTCACGCCTGATAGGTGGTATTGGACGCTTGATGGTTCGGGTGAGTTCTCGGTAGCTTCGGCTAGAAAGGTTATTGATGATAACAGGTTTCCGGAAGTGTCTACTCAAACTCGATGGATAAAAGCGGTGCCAATCAAGGTTAACATTCATGCGTGGAAGGTGAGAATGGATTGTTTGCCTACCCGTCTTAATATATCCCGGAGAGGTATAGATATTCCGTCTATTCTTTGTCCCGTTTGTGGTAGCGTCACGGAATCGTCAAGTCATTTATTTTTTGATTGCCTTGTTGCGAAAGATAATTTTCGCAAGATTTGCCGTTGGTGGGAGGTGGATTTCATGGAAGTGCATACGTTCGATGAATGGGTTTCTTGGATCGTAAATCTTCGGATTCCTATCAAGCATAAAAGGTTGTTAGAAGGGGTGTGTTTTGGGTTGTGGTGGCTAATTTGGGCTTATCGTAATAAGTGTGTCTTTGGTGTGGTTTCTCCTTCTAAGGCGGATATTTTTGATGATGTTGTGTCGTATTCTTTTTATTGGAGTCGGTTTAGATGTAATGTGTCGTTTAGTTGGGTTGATTGACTAAAAAATCCCCATCTTGTAACTTTGTAATTTCTCTAGCTTCTTGTTAGTTTTTTAATAAGGGTTTTTCTAACATGTGTCTCAGGGGCACATGTTAAGGTGGGGACGTTTTCCAACAAAATAGATATTCGGATATATGAAACTGTTATTCAAAATTTCAAAATTTCATATATCCGAATTGAAAAACTTACTTTTAAGAATGGGTCTACTAAAAACCATTATCGCAAATTTCGACTATCCAAGTTTGTTATATAACAGTTGTTAACAAGTCCCTTAAACTATTTAAAATAACAACGGTAAAGTAAAATAAAAAAGTCAACGCCGACGGCGGCGGCGACGACGACGACGACAATAATTTTATAAATCTATTAAGGGATTAGTTCTTGTAAAATGGCTTGTTAAACTAAAAAAGCTAAGACACCACAAAAAGTAGACACGTGTATATGCATCTAATTGGCAAACTGTAATCTTTGACTTATTTTCTCTAACCATCATTTTAGGATACGTTTTCCTTTTTCTCTTTGAATTTAACAGTTGATCAAATTCCAAGCATGTTAACAGATTAAATTGATATGCATTAGTTATTTTCTTGGCCATTCTTGATTCACATAGGCATCTTCATTGATCTCACATTCATAATTTGCAAATATGTTAGAATTGCATAGCATGCATCTTAATCATATATTTTGCATCTAAATCATCATCACCATCATCATATCATAAATATAAGCAACGGTTTTAACATGCAAGCCTAAAGAGAAACATTCATGCATCATCATCAAATCGTCACCATCATCTAAATGCTTGCATCAAGATGAAGCCTGATGATGAAACCTTTCATGCATCATCTTTAAATTCATGTATATATCATCTTTAGCCTTTATAATCTAAGAATCTGTGATGCTTAGATTTCAGTTACGCAAATATCTTGATTCACTCAGCTGATCAATATGGTCATGTTGCATCATCATTAGCATCATCAACCGTCGTCATCTTTATTGACCATCATCTTCATTTTCATTCATCATCTTTTTAGACGTTTATTATATATGGATTCCGGGATCATCATCATCGATCATCAAAAACTCTAAGAAATAAACCAGAAAAGGCGAAACAAAAAATTCAAATAACGAGAATCTAAATCACCATATTCGATTTGGTTAATTATAAGAATTACGAACAAGAATAATCGAAAACGGAAAATTCGAATTGGGGTTCATGAGAATGATAAACGAAAAAAATCATCATCAACGATCATCACTTGAAGATGCAAGTTATACTCGTGTCTGGTAAATTGCTTAAATTCGTATGGAGTAGAGGAAGAAGACGATTAACATTTGAATCTAAAAATTAAAGTTATAAAATCTGAAAACTGAATTGATGTGGGTTTTAGATTCATTCTTAAAAGACATTTTTACCCTCTCCCCCTTTTTAGGGCTGATAAATGTAATTAAAAAACCAAAAATTCTCCTCTTAATTATTAACCGTAGATCAAATTAGCTTGATGTATCCATTGGTCATAAAATTGTCCTACGTTTTTCACGTTAATAAGTGGTTTTATTTGAACTCATCCCATTTATTGAGTTCCTTAATAATTTGTTGCTAAAGGAGTGGAGGCTTAGATAGTATACCGGATTCCTTTTAATTTGATGTGAATCTTTCTTAATAAAGTGATTTAATAATAATAATAATACAATATTATTATCAAGCTTATTAAATGTCATATCTCAAGTGAATGTTTTCAACAGGAGTCCGTATAATAAACAACACAAGTAAAATACAAAAATTTGTGTCCATATGAAATAGGTATAAACCTTGCCAACTTGATCTTCATTTTAAATTCCACGTTAACTTTTATCCATACATATCCGTTGTCTAGCTTATACTTGAAATCTTGGAGTTCTTGGTCTATTAAGTGAACTTGACGGGATCAAACTTCACCTCAGTTAATCTCTTGGTTTTGGAAATATCAAATTGTCTTGTACAAACGACATCAAGATTGTAATTCTTGAAATCTTTTGTATATAGGGCATATGTTGTCATCTCAGGGTAAGCCTTAATGTGACCCTTTTGCATGAAGCTAGTTCGAAGTGATATTACCGATGGTTCGAGTGATATGCTGTCATTATTTGAATTTGATAGACACATACTCTATGCCAGTATTCATTAAGGTAACATCACTAAAAACTAGCATAGTACTCAGTATAGCAATCCATAAAAAAGTGCCGCATACGAGAACCCCGATTGTCAAGATCACTTTCAATCTTGTGTAGTTTTCCACTCGTATGCGGTCGTTAATCACCCTTTCAACCTCCTCGTTGTTCTTGCAGAGGTCACATACTCGTTGCATGTACCAAAAGAAATAATTAGTTGATCCATCGATCGATAACAACGAATCAGTACATGTCAAAATGCATTAAAAATATGTTTCAAAAGATGGGATGGAATGCATGCGGTGATGGTGAAAGTTTTATGGTATTTGGGTCTAGGGGGGGTGTGGGGATCTATAAAGGGGTAGGTGAAGAGGCGAAGATAGACGATTGAAGGTAAGGGGTGTTGTGTGATTGTGTGACAGTGGGAGGTTTGGTGATGTATTATGTACATGCTTGTAGTTAAGCATTGGTATTGACATCTCTTGGTATTTCTCTATCTCTCATATGTCCTTTAGGCGGATAGGGCAGAGTACACATAAACAATTTACTATGACGCTATAGAAGATGTGGGTGTGGGGGAGAAAGAAAAAATATTAACATGCTTAGTTAGGTTTATGTAGACGAACACACGTTTATTTTTTTTTCTCATGCATGTATGTATACATGCTTCTTAACATTTACGTATACCTGGGATATAAAATTGATCAACTTAATGTTCAAAATGATGATGATTGCTGTTGCTCACTTTTGGGGGATAATCAGATCCATATACGACCTTGCGTCGTACGCACATAACATTTTATGTTTAACTTTCTATCTACCTAGCTGGTATATAAACTTTTAAAAGCACGTATACATGCATGATAAAAAAATGAACACTTGTACGTCCATATAATTTTGACATTTTAGGATTTTTTTAAGTAGATTTACGGGTGTTCAAAAAATATGTTCAAAAAATGTGTATTCGGATATTCGAAAATTTGCTCAAATTTATTAAAAACTTGACATTTATGAATTGTTAGTATTGGAACTCATTTAAAGTTTTCAAAAAAATAGATATTCAGTTATATAAAACTGTTATTCGACATTTCAGATATCCGAATTGAAAATTTTAGTTAAAAGAATGGGTCTTGTATAAACCATTGTCACAAATTTCGGCTATCCAAGTTTGTTATATAACTAATTATTGACATGCCCCTTAAACTATTTAAATTAGCAAAGTAAAATAATTATAATAATGATGATAATAATAATAATATTTCTTGTTGGGTTAGTTTGTTAGTCTTGCCTCTTTGCCTCCTCAAAACATCTCGTCTGAGGAGTAATCTTAAGTGCAAGTATGCTATTAAGCGTCAGCGCCAGGAAGAAGGTATCGTTAATGCCATTCCATCTTGGGGCATGTCGGGTGGTAGTTTGTAGCTTTTGAGGGAGAATTTGGCCGAATCTTCCCATACTTTGTCAGATGTTAATGACGAAGACCTTGATTTGGGTGAGCGGAATATCAAGCAGTGTAAGAGGAAGATTTGTGATGGATATTATACTGCGGCAGTCAGAGTTCTTTCCTCTTATAGTGTTGCTCCTTAGTGATGCTACCCTTTGAGGACTTAAAGACTAATCACCCTTTCCAACCTGCTCCCCATCGGCTTGAGGAACCGTATAAATCATTGATCATCTCCCTTCATTCATCTTCGACTGTGGTTCTAGACAGAATTAAGAGTTTCCCTCGTGGCACGTCTTGTGAACGGGATGGATTGCGTGCCCAACACCTCACGGATTGGTTAAGTGGAGTTTTTGTCGTTGTTTCTGATGAGTTAGTCTCTTCTATCACCTAAGTAGTGAATATCTTCTGTTAGAAATGTCCTTAAGATGTTAGGCAAGTAATATTGGAGTGATCCCCTCTCACACCGCCGTTAAGCCGAGTGTGGTATTGTCTTTATAAATTGTGGGTACTATCTGGAGACGTCTGGTCTCCAAGGTTAGTGCTATTATGATTAGTCATTCTTTGGATGGTTATTTAGAATGTCTACAATTTGGTGTTGGGGGTTTCAAAAGAAGGTAAAGGGTTATACTTCCATGTCGTGAATCGCCCGATTGAGGGTTGTGCGATCTTGGTTTAAAAAATGCACGCATCAGTTGCGCAAAAAGCACCATCATACACTACATTTAAAATTTTCGCATCATCAGCCCTAATACAAGGCCATGCCATATTGCCTTCGCATTATATCGCAGTTTACCGCATTTGTGTAATGCTAGCAATGGTCGCAATTGTCGCAATATAGAATTTAAGTCATTTTAGTCAAAATTAAACCATATAGTTAAAAGCTACCCACATATTTTAATTGCCTTTCAAAGATACAACTTATTATGTAAGTTTATTTCATTTACTTACTACTTGGTGGAATATACTATGTATAAATAATTTTCGTACTTTTTTTAATACTAAACGCATCGCGTCCAAATTGCGCTCGTATTCGCATCGCGCAATGGCCTTTGGGACCTTTAGCGCATTGGATCGCAAAACGCATTTTTAAACCAAGGATTGGCGATGATGTTGGTCTTTTGATGTTGTTGGTGGATTTTAAGAACGCCTTCAACTTGGTAGATCGGGGGGTTATGCTTCGAGAAGTTTGCCTTTATTTCCCTGCTATCTCACGTTGGGTAGACATCTGCTACTCTAACCCAACTATATTGTATTACGGGGAACACATGTTATGGTCGTGCTAAGGGGTGCAACATGGTGACCCCCTTGGCCCTTTTCTTTTTGCCCTTGTGTCACATCCCTTTATATGTAAGATTTGAGACTCTCTAGCCTTTCCTTGCATGCTTGTTATTTGGATGATGGTACTATTGTTGGAGATACTTTAGTTGTGGGGAAGGCTTTATAGTTAATTATGGAGGATAGACTCGGGTGTGGCTTGCATCTCAACGTAGATAAAACTGAAGTTTTTTTTTGCCAAAGGAAGACACTCGAAGCAGGATTGCAAGTGTTTCCCCTAATATTGATCAATCCATGCATGTTGTTAAATTACTTTGTGGGACCGTTAGTGTGGATTTTGATTTTTGCAATAACTTGTGATTGAAGAGAGTTGGCCAAAAACTATGTTTATCGGATTCTGTTGCTAAGATTAATGATCCTCAATGTGAGTTGTTGTTTCTTCGTTCTTGTACGGGTATTTCGAGGCTATACTTTACTATGTGATGTGCGGGTCGTTGTGGACTTCACAAGAAGTTTTACAACTCCCTAGGCAGTGTACCTAACCGTTGTAGTGTAGTATAGGCAAGACTCGGAGGGTTGTTATCGTTCTCTAGGGGAATAGGTTAAGAAGGCTTGAACAGAAATAAAACAAGGTCTAAGCTGAGAGAAGATTATATTTGGTATTTTATATTTTTTAGAAACAAGTGAAATTCAGGTTTTGAAGAGGTTGGGTTTTGGTTTTAAACTAATTAAACTAAAAATGAAATCTAAACTACTTTGGTGAGAACTCAATGGTAAACAAACGTATTTACTTAATCATGCACTACTCCTTAGTTTGCTTCTCCTAATCCTATTGCTTTGTCACTCTTGCGATGATCTGTGTAAGTATTTCCTAAGTCATGAACGAATTACACGAACCCGTCGTCTATGTAATATCCGTAAGAAATATACATGGTTAAGGTATTATGAAGATATTACAAGGCCCCTAAGTTACATTACATGCATGAAAAATACTTAAAATGGGACTCAACCCAAATTAAGGTAAAGGTAGTATGAAGATTGTTTTACCGAGAATGCATACTTTCTACAACACTCATCTAAAAACTCGCGTTGCCTAGACGTCTATGCCAATTTAAATATCTTATGGCTAGTTTTCCTGAAAGCCTTACGCGCACATCCATCATAAGAAGCAATATTAAAAGTATTTACAAACTAAGTTTCATATAATCATAAGTAAATACTAATGGATCTAGCCTAACATATTACAAGGAAGTGAAGAACAATAATCAATCAAACAACACACAGACATATTAAATAATTAAAGATAGAAGACTTTACTTGATTAAAACATGTGTTTAAGGCTGATACAAGAGGGTTTTGACACCCTAAAAATGAACCAAATAGCTGCTACAATCGACTTCTAAAGGTAGGGTTCGATACCCAAAAGTTACACACTTAAAACCCTAAAAACGAGTTTGTATATATAGAAAAACAGGTGCGACGGTATCGCGTTATAATCCTGAATCTTCTAGGGCTGCTTAAGTCGGTTAGATCCTGACGCCGTCATCAAAATCCTGACGCAGTCCTTTGTACGTCCTGACGTCGACACATGTAATTGTGACGCCGTCTCTAGACATTGTACGCATTTTCTTCATGAGATTTGGTGTAGAGTTGTAATCTTGTCTGTTTCTTCTTCAAATGAGCCAAAGTCACGTGTATTTCTTCCAAAAACCATCCAATTGCTAAAAACACAAAAAGGAACGATTAAGTACATAATTTGGGCATATTTGCATGATTTAAGGAGTTAAATGACCCAAAAAAATATATAAAATGACACCTCATCACTATGCGCACATGCTCTCCCCATTTCTTTGAGTCTGCCCAACGTTCTTTTGACGTGACCCTTCGTTCTTCTCTGGAGCGCATTGTCACTGCTTCTGGACCTAGATTTGACGACTGACAATGGAGGCTTGCCACCTTACCCTTTGCATTTGGAGGGCTTTGTCTATTCTGCAGGGGATGTTTTGAATTATGCCTTTCTTGCATCACGATTATAGACTGCTGACTTGCAGACTAAGCCTCTTTCGCGTACTGGTATTGTAGCTTCCAGACCTATTTTTAATGATACCTTGTGTGTGCTTAATAAATCTATGAAGACTGGCCTTTTGAGTAATCCAAGTGAGATCGTTGCCCCAAACTCATTAAGAAAATGGAAAATATATATTTCACACAGGTTATCGAAAATGCATAATCCACATTTTCCTCATCTCCTGGACAGATGGCCTTCTGGAATTCTCAAAGGGAGGATCACACCTCTGACTGGCTTAGGACGGTTCCTATTTCTGGATTGGGACAAACTATGAACGGTAAGACTTACCGTTGTGCTTTGTGTTATCGGTTAGGTATCCCTTTATTTTTTGTGTCGAAGCCTTGTTCAGCTTTCTCAAAGGTTTTTGCTGGGGATATTTATGGAGACCATGTGATGAGGTGTCATTTTATACACTATTTCGGGGTCATTTAACCCCCTAAATCATGCAAATATGCTCAAATTATGTGCTTAATCATTCGTTTTTAAGTTTTTAGCACTTGGATGACATTTGGAGGAAATACACGTGACTTGGGCTCATTTGGAAAAGAAACGGACAAGATTACGACTCTACACCATTTATCTTGAAGAATTGTGCATACAAAGCATGGAGACGGCGTCGCAGGTTTCAAGCGACGGCGTTAGGATTTTCATGGTGACGGCGACATGGATTTGACGACGGCGTCAGGACATAGCCGACTTAAAGCGGCTCTAGAAGATTCCACTTGGCGACGGCGTCACGACTACAACACGACGCCGTCACAACGCTTTTCTTATATATACAAAATCGATTTTAGGGTTTTTAGTGTGTAACTTTGTATAACTTTTGGGAAACGAACCCTAATCATTCTAGCAGCTTTTAGGCCGTCTTTAGGGCCTCAAAACGCTATTGTAACTGGCCTTAATCCATGTTTTAATCAAGTATGATTATTTATTTTTATCATTGAATATGTCTATGTGTTGTTTGATTGATTTATTTTCTTGCTTTCTTTATAATATGCTAGGCTAAAACCTCATTTGTATTTACTTATGATTGTATGAAACTTAGATTGTAGATCATTTTAATGTTGCTTCTTGTGATGGATGTGCGCGTTAGGCTTTAAAAAACTAGCCATAAGATATTAAATTGGTATAGACGTCTAGGGAAACGCGAGTGTGTAGAAAGGATACCATCGGTAACAGTCTTCATACTACCTTACCCCTAATATGGTTGACCCCTCTTAAGATATTTCAATTGCATTTAATATACTCTTAGAGGCCTTGTAATAGTCTTCATACTACCTTACTTGTGTGTTGCCTTAATGAAATATTAAATAGACGGCAGGTTCGTGTAATTCGTTCATGACTTAGGAAATACTTACACATCCTTAATGGAATATTAAATAGACGACAGGTTCGTGTAATTCGTTCATGACTTAGGAAATACTTACACATATCATCATAAGTGTGACAAAGCAACATGATTAGGAGAAGCAATCTAAGGAGTAGAACATTAATAAGATAAACGAGACATCTTTTTATCAAAAAGTTATCACCAGAAAATATATTATATTTACTTTAATTAGTTAAACAAACCAACCTCTCAAACCATGATATTTACCTGTTTTCATAAAAATATAAAAATACAAAAAGAATCTTCTCTCAACCCCGTAGACCTTTGTTAATCTTGAATCGAGCCCTTTCCCAACCTAATCTCTCGTGACCTAGTCCAGCTTAGATATGCAACAACACTGTTCAGACACTACGATTTGGTCTTTGATGCCTTACTCCTTAACACCCAGCAACCACTTAATTCTTCGTATGGGTACAAGAAACTCCATTGCCTAAGGTGAAAAAACATCAGGATATCCGAGTATAACACAGAGTGTCTCCCTTATCGAACAAGACTCCATAGTAGCTGGGAGACACAACACCAATCACCGCAACGATAAACACACTTTTTGACATTGAATATGTACTATACAAAGAGTAAAATTTTATTTTTTACCTTACTTGGCACTTCAGAAAGTGACTCTATCCGGACCGATTGCTGGACTCTATCTATTCACTGTACGACAACTCTCAAGTCTTCTCTAATTAGAGAGTTAGGGAAAGATGAAGCAAAGCAAAAAATCAACTACTAAGATGAGCTAAGCTCAATCACTGACTTAATAGAATACCCAACTTAGTCAATGATAAGAGGAAGTACAATTAACATATGTGTCTGTCACACAATCTTCAGTGAGGAACGATCCTCTTAGTTACTAACAAATTTGATTCACGTGTAACCTAGCCATGATCTTGATTATTCAAAAGATTTCGATGGGGCGGTAATCACGTGCTAGTTAATTAGAGGTATGGAACAAAGTACACCCGATACTGAAATAATATTAAAGAGAGCCCACTCCAGTCATCCACATTATTGGTATATCACTTCCCAACAATTCTTTCGATGACACTGTTTTTTGATGGTTACAGGAAATAACAATTTTTCAGCCACATCTTCATCAATAAGAATACAGTTCCATATTTGAATATAAAGTATTTATAGGCCAGCTGAGCTGGATTTTTGTCTGGGCGGTCCCCTTAATTAGGGTGCCGGTCCCCTTAAAATTAAGGGGGCCACCCAGCCCAGACAATCTTATTTCTAGCCGTTTTTGGGTAGAAAATTTGAATTCAAAATATTTATTTGAATAAAACATTTCTTTTAAATCTAAAAATGTTTTTGTAAAAGATATAAAATGTTTGTGACATTTTTATAAAAAGTGTGAGGTTAAATAAAAAATCATTTGATCATAAAATGCATTAAGCATTTGTTTATTCATACCTTTAAGTGATTAAATTTTCGAAATAAAAATTTACTACTAATTATTTGTTTACATTTAATTTTTCATTAATCGTTTTTACATTTTGTGATCATCAAAAGATAGAGAGATCGAAAAATATTAATAACGTTTTTAGGCATTATTTCTATCAACACTATTGTTTCTCGTTCTTTTGAAATTGTTTATTCTCACATTTGGACTTCTCTCATTGTTATTTCTGGTGGTTTTAAGTATTATGTGTTATTTCTTGATCCTTACTCGCATTATTTGTGGATTTATCATTTACGCACTAAATCTGAAATGTTTCAAAAATTCTTACATTTTCGGTCATATGTAAATAATCAATTTAATGTGATCACGGAGATGAGTTTGACAACACCAACTTACTAAATTTGTTTGCCCAAAATGGCATTCAAATGCGGTTCTCGTGCCCCAAAACCTCTCAACAAAATGGGAAATCGGAACGGATGATCCGAACTATTAACAATGTTATCCGCACCCTTTTTTTCCAAGCCCACCTTTCACCATCATTTGGGGTCGAGGCACTACACATGGCTACATATTACTAAACCTACTTCCCTCATCTGCCATCCAAAATGACATACCATATACTACGTTATTCAACAAACAACCCGATTATTCTCGCCTACGCATTTTTAGTTGTCTTTGTTATCCACACCTTTATTCCCCACATAAGCTTGCACCTCGGGCCATTCCTTGTGTCTTTTTAGGATATCCCGCATATCACCGTGAGTATCGATGCCTTGACCTTACCACCAATAAAATTGTCCTTTCTCGTCACGTTACCTTTGATGAACTTTAGTTTTCTTATGTTACTGTTACACATGCTCACCCACCATCCTATACTTCCCTCGAACCTAATCCCTCGCCTATTACTCGTCACATTATTCACTCTTAGCTTAACCCTCCTCCTACTACACCAGTACATTCGGCTCAAGTACCAACCCAACAAAACTCGGCCCAACAAACTCCGGCCCAACAACAAACTCCTCCCTCACTCGTCTTTCAACCCACGACTCGAAAACAGCCAGCCCCATCACCCACTACATCCTCACTACACATGGCCCAACAACAACAATCGACCCAATCCCAACAATAAGCCCATAACGTCACACCGGCCCAAAACCCTCAACCTCGAACTCATCCTATGATCACTTGTGCCCAAGTTGGTACGGTTAAGCCTAATCTGCGATTTCATGGTCACACGTCGCATATCTTTCCCCTTCCTAAGTCTCCTTCTATTGCATAATCTGATCCTTATTGGCGAGATGCTATGTATGATGAATATAATGTGTTGATTAAAAATGGTACTTGGATTCTTATTCCAAAACCACCTAATGTTAATGTGGTTCGGTCTATGTGGTTGTTTCGGCATAAATATCATGCCAATTATTTGTTAAGCAGGTATAAGGCTCGTCTCGTTGCTAACGAACGCAACCAACAGTATGTAGTTGATTGTAGTGATACTTTTAGTCCGGTTGTCAAGCCAGCTACTATACGTATAGTTCTTAGTCTTGCATTAACTCGGAACTGGCCCGTTCATCAGCTTGATGTTAAGAATGCATTTCTTAATGGTGATCTTTCTAAGACTTTTTATATGCATCAACCACATGACTTTGTGGATCCTCGTTTTCCACATCATGTTTACCGATTACATCGGTCTTTATATGGATTGAAACAAGCACTTCATGCTTTGTTTCAACGCTTTTCGGGTTATGCTCTTCGTGTGGGATTTACTTCGTGTCGATGTGACTCGTCTCTTTTTATTTATCGGCATGGTACTGAGGTTGTATATTTACTGATATACCTATCATCTAACATATACGACATGCGCCCAAGCACAGGGACGTGGCAGTGACGGTAACATCCATAAACAGGTTTTTCTTTGATACGTTGTCTTTGTGTTAGTACTCAGTTTTCGATCCGGTCGAATGCAACTACTTAAACGTGTACGGGAAATGGAAAGGGGAGGTCCTGACACTAAATAGTCTCGCCATTTCCTCTTCCATTTCCTGTCCTCTTTAAAGTATGCGTGTTAACTTATTTAAAATGGCTATACCAATTCTTCGTATCAAAATCGAAATGCATTTATCACTGTTACCACCGCTATCACGTCAAACTGTTTGTCTGACAACAAACCAACAAAATGAAACGTATCTCTCATACAACGTACATAACTAACGAATTGAAGAAATGAAACATGTGGTGTAACTCACGTCTCACCATCTTCTATTCCATTTCGTCAGTCCCATCGTGACTATCATCTCATAACGGCCGTTTCACACGACCACGAAAACAAGAAAAATAAAAGGTCAACTAACATGTACGATATAAGAAAATAAAACACCGCCAACAATCAACAACCACGAAAACAAATGAGGAAACTACTCGCATTAATGGTAATATGCTAACTTTGACTTCCTACAAGCAACTGAAACATGCTCGCATTTAACGACCACGACAAAACCAGAAAACGCCCCGCCACAACGCGCGGCACCAAACCACTCGTTTCAGTTTAATTACCTTATTAATCCTAAGGAATATGAGACTTTTAATAGCATACCCTAATTTTACAAATATTCTATTAAATCACAGCACTGCACAAAATACTACAGTAATTGTAACTCCATTCAGTCATTGTTGTTTTGGTTAATGCTTTCTCAATAGCCAAACATCTATTCAATTAACTGAGAGATGTATAATCTCATGGTTAAAAGCGAACCCAACAACCCATATTGAAAATGCGGTACCATTCAGCTGTTATAGACCTATTGGTTGGTGGTTTCCAGCTTAATAAAACCAAAACCAATCAAGCCAACCACACTCAACAATAATAGGGTGGTGTTTCAATATCTTGCAACTCAATCAAGATTTTTATGTATATGCTTACAAGCTTTAATCATGCTACTTCATACTCTACCGATACATCTTCATACTAACATGATAATAATCATATGTGTTCTTATCACGCATCAAAAAACACCATTATACATATCTTTAAAGAAATTTTATAGGAAATTAAAAGATTGCGTGCCACAAACGGGCACATCTGCCTACACAACAATTCTATTAAGGTATGAATAGAATCAGTTTTACCAATTAAAGAGCACGCTCTAACAGTAAGAATGTTGTTCGTAAATAGATGCTTTCAAGATTTTTTGAACCGTAATTGGGACGGGTACTACATGGAGTTGTTATAAATGTGAACGAGAGAAGCAGGTCTTTTTCATTGCTATATTTTCTTGTTCATGAACAAACCAACTTATTACAACAATCAAATGCTTAACTGAAACGTGTTACATAATTACTCATAAACATATACATCACCTATCTACACCCTCCCTCCACCAACCAATATGTGTCATCGGTTTCTATACAAACCAAGACTGACTTCAGGGTTATAGAATTCTGTACCAATACCCAGAGTCCCAAATAATGTAATGATCTATGATGCGTGTGCGTTTACTTCACGAAATCAATGGATGTGAACAAGATGTAAATGAGTCGTTGGTTGCGGGATATTGTTTTCTTCATCTGAAGGGAGGTACTCGAGATCCTACCAAATCAGGTTTTAAAATTTAATTTGCAGAACCTAAACAACTAAATAATTATATGCGATTCCAGGCTATGATAGATGAGGGATGAAATATATAGATCTCGATTTAGACTGTTACCTGTGGTTGCTGGCGTTGTTGAACGACTGCATAAGCTCTAACCATGATATATACCGGTAACAGAACGCCGATGCACCTTAACATGATCAACTGTATCGAAGTAAAATTACTTCATAAATAATGTAACAAGAACAAACCACTCAGGGGTGGCATAGTTGCAAAAAGGCTTGTGACTATTACACTAAAAGGTGTGAGGTCTCAAGTTCAATTCCCGCTAGGTGTATAGAACTCTGAAGT
>BQNB010077265.1:0-30897 GCA_026074375.1 Tanacetum coccineum | reverse complement strand
TACTTAGATAGACACTTAGCGTGTAAGACAAAGGCACCTATCCTAACAATTAAGTCGAATATAGTTAACCTTGTTTTTGTCAAGCTTTTACAGTCTATTTTAACCTAAGAGATTTGTTGAATTTTAATCTTAGTTAGAAAAAAATTTGATCTTAAGTGTGTTATGTCAAAAATTGGTCAAGTGTTGATAACTCTACTCGTTCGGTCCTCAAAGAGTAACACTCGTTCGGTCCTTAGAATATGTGCTTGTTCGATCCTTATTGTAAGACACTCATTCGATCAAGTCAAATGGCTCTCGTTCGATCCTTTCTAAGCAACACTCGTTCGATCCCTGTTAAGCAACACTCGTTCGATCGCCCTTTTTAAAAAATCACTCGTTCGATCCTTGTTAAGCAGCACTCGTTCGATCGCCCTTTTTAAAAAATCACTCGTTCGATCACCTTTTAAAAAGTCACTCGTTCGATCAACACTTAAATACATTCGTTCGATCAACACATAGGGTCACTCGTTCGATCAACACGTATAGCCACTCGTTCGATCAACACTTATGGTCACTCGTTCGATCAACGCTTATGGCCACTTGTTCGATCAACACATAAACATACTCGTTCGATCCTCACATTACTTAGCACTCGTTCGCTCAACACTGTTCGTCACTCGTTCGATCTTTATAAAAAAATCTCTCGTTCGATCCATTCAAAACACTACTCGTTCGATCAATACAGCCAAACACTTGTTCGATTCATATGTTTGTATTTGTTCGATTTATATAAGAACGATTTTCACTTTTAACACTTAGTCTAACATTAGCACAAACATATCATATTGTTAATTCGCATTTAACACAGAATTTTCGAACACAAACTTCGCCGAATCCATATTTACATACACAACAACTGATCCAAGTCAAGATAACCTATAACATTTCTTAGCCTAAAACTACAAAAGCCTCTAACAATTACACGTTTTCACCACTGTTTGATTTGACGAACCCTAATTTATTAATTAGGGCTGTTATGATCAATAATGACGAAAACACACAATTCTTTTAGGGATTCGAGTTGTTTAGGAGATGAAAATCATGGTTGTAGTTATACCTTGGATTTGAAATGGAATGATTCAGCGAGATGTAAGTTGTTCGATTGTGATGTGTTCGTGTGTGTGTTGGAGTGTGTAAATGAGTGTGTGTACAGTAAAATGGGACGGGGTGAGAATTGATGGTGTAAGAATGAATTTCAATTTAGACATATTTGGCCCCCTTTGTTTACACAACTTATAAATTTTGCACATTAAGTTTTATAAGGAATACTTAAGATAAACAGCTAGCACACATAGTCCTAAATGTATTATCTCACATACCTATAGACCTAATTTTTGCAAACTGCACCCTAAAGGCATAAGCAATTAACACATAAGGCACAAATAATCGTTAAAATTCTTTTTCCCTTTTTAGAGCTCATTTGATCATGACGAAGAAATTTGACATTCTCTCCCCCTCAAACAATGTCCCGTTTTCTATTTAAAGAGCTGTAGACATTGTTTGAGAAGTCAAATGTATTTTAAAAATATTTTCAGATGATGGAATGATTTTGTGTGTGACAAAACAACAAACACCAAGTTAAATAAGATTTCTCTTATTTAATCACATAGATGCACTGAAACGTACACTTATGGATATAGAAAGCACGGGTTGTGATGCAAAGTAATCACAAGCCTTTGCATGGTCATAAAGTAGACCATGCCCGAGAATAAATTCCCGTTGAGAGGCCAAGTTTTCTTTTTGAAATACTTGCCTTTAAGATGATGACCGGGTTGCTATCTGAAATAATAGCAAGCCATTTGGCATGTTTTGAAAACATTTGAAACTTCTGCTCGAACTTCATTTACAGACTTGTATCATTGTTAAATGACATTTCTAAGACCGTAAATGTTATCGATTGCAGAAGACATGCCATTGTAAAACTTCTTTTTGAACTTTTCTCATTTTTTAATTTTGTATTTTGTTTTTGAAAGGTTTATATAAAAGAAAATCTTTTTGGTTTTTCTGAGTTTATAAAAATGAAAATAAAATCTTTTTGTGTTTTTCTGATTTTATGTATATACTTATGATACAGGATATTTGAATAGGTACCACCACTATTCATCAACTTCATCTGCCAATTGTTTCAGAGTATCCGGCGTAAAACTCCGCATTCCCAGCTTGTTGATAAGAAATTCAATTCTTTCTCGGCCAAGAGCTTTAGTGAAGATGTCCGCCAGTTGATATTCCGTATTGACAAAGTAAAGTTCGATCACCCCATTCTCAACATGCTCCTTGATGAAATGAAACCGGATGTCTATATGCTTTGATCTGGAATGTTGAACATTGTTGCAGCATAAGGCAATAGCGCTTTTGTTATCACAGTACATTGGAATTTTATTGAATCCAAAGCCATAGTCGGTAAGTTGTGATCTCATCCAAAGGACTTGAGCACAACAACCGGACAAAGCAATATATTCAGCTTCCGTACTGGATATCGCAGCGCTTTTCTGCCTTTTAGACGACCAGCTTACAAGTCTATCACCCAAAAGTTGTATTGTATTTACTACCAGATTGTGCTACGAGTGTATCTTGACAAACCATTCATGTTTCCGCATATGACATATGCTGTTAGTGCAATGGAAGAATCCATTTCGGATACAAAGTCCCGATGTACGGTTCCTTTTAGATACAGAAAGAAATCCTTTTTATGGCATTATTTAAGTGCTTTTTCGGTAGGACGAGCCTGTACCAGGCACAGATGAATTATAGCAAATTGTAGGTCAGGTATCTACTGGCTGTAAGATAAAGGAGGGTTGCTAATCTACACGATGTGTGACGGATATCTACAGCTTTCCCTTCTTTTTTCCTATCTAGTTTGGATTTATCCACCATGGAGTATACACATGGGTCACAAGATTCAAAGCAATGTTTTCTTTAGTGTTCAAGAGCATATCTAAATTAGTTTATGAAGATGCCTCTGGGATTTGAGAAATCTGTAGTCTGAACAATGAATTTTACCCATCATTGACTCTTGAATTTTTGAACAAATGATTTTAGCGAATAGATCACAAAGTTCCAGGAGTAGATGCAACAACGATAATGTCATAGGACTATATTGTATCGGTATAGTTAGTCCCTTGCTTTTCTACGGAATATGATACAGAGTAGGATCAACTAAGACTTTGAGAAGTCCATTGGATATCAGGAATGAAGAAACATATCATACCACGCGAGTGGAGCTTGTTTCAACCCATTTGTAAAGGCTTCTTAATCTTCTGTACCGTAGTTAGGTTTGTCTGAATTTACAAAATCCATCCGGTTGGTAACATAAACCTCTTCCGTAGATTACTATCAGAATCGCAGTCTTCACATCCATTTGAAGACGACAAGTTCCTATGAGCAGCAAACGCTAGAAAAAATTCGTTATAGCCTCTAATCTTGCAACCGGAAGCGAAAGACTCTTCAAAATCGATTCCTCTTCTTGACGATAACAGAGCGACCAACCGAGAGCCATTGTTTTTAGAAATACATCCTAACTCGTCAAGCTTAACTTATAGATCCACTTAAGAGTGATGTTAATGCTTTTTTTTGGAGGAGAGAGGAACATGTTCCCAAAATTCAAGACGTTCCAAATTCATTAAGTTCCTCTTGCATAGCTTCAATCCAACATGCTTGAGTTAATGCGTCTTTGTAGTTCTTAGGTTCGACTGATGAGAGAAGGCATCATAGTAGCAGAATAAGGCTTGTTCATGGAGTTGTAGTCGTATGGAAACTGGTATGTCGAGGATCACCTGATTATATTCTCAAGTGGGTGAGTTCCTTAAGGTACATTTGCTATTGTGTTCAGAAACTATGATGATCGGGAGGCACAATATATGATTAACAATCCGAATGTTTTGGATTGACAGAAGCAAACTTCTGGAATTGGAATGCCAAAAGTACGGTTCATTACCAATATGTACGACTTTAATATATGATTATCTTCTTCAACATCATGAGAAATGATTAACAGAGTTCGAGTTTATTGTGTGTATGAGAGTTACTTGGTGTGGTGCATCTGATCTACTGTAGTTGAGGAAGGTGACCAGTGATACAACATGTTCAGGTTGCAATAATTAGGAATAGGGAAGCAAATCGAATTCTTGGTTCTTGTAAATCAACATATGGTGGGGGATTAGTGACTCATCAAACATTGGTTAAAACAACTTATCACAGTCACAGATATCGTGGTTGGTTCAAATGTGTGGAAGGTGGAGTGTTTGGCATCGAGTCCTGATGAACTGATTTGTTACAAGTGGTCATATCACTATGTATGTGCGGAGTCCTGAAACTGCTTGTGTTCAGAAGCCTCATAGCTTCGGTTAGCTCATCAAAGTCATCATGTGACTGTTTCTATTTTTCGTCTGTACGTCGTTTGTAAATCCGGATGCTTTCTTCGGTGGTGTGCTTAGCCAATGAAAATACCCATGACAGCCTTCGGTTATACCTTACCCAAATTCTTTACCATACTTATACTTCTCGTTTGGGTAGCAGAGTGCACCAAACAACATGAAGATATGATAGATCGGGAGGTTTTGTCGTGTAAAAGCTCGTATGGTGTTTTACATGACGAACGACGTTATCATGGATTGTTTTTGGGTATAACAGGATGTTGTGGCAACTGCTTCGACAATAGAAATAAAGGCTTTTTTGTAAAAAGTTAACATAGTACGGGATTGCTTCAATGAGCGTACGATTTCATCTTTCAACAACACCAATTTGCTGTGGAGCAGAGCGTTGCAACTGATGTTTTCATGGAGAGATGCCAACCTTCTCATAATCACAGTCACGCAATGTTGAATTAACAAAACCAGTTCATTATTTGTTTGATGCGACGGCGGTTTCCATTAAGACGTACTTGATCATCTTCAAATGTGTGATAATAAAAGCTGGAGCTTCATCTTTTGATCGTAAGCATTTTACCCATGTAAATCGAGAGTAATCCGTCGACAATATGAGGATGTACTTCTTTTCATTGGACACTTGCGGACACGCATTGGACCACACAGATCCATATGCAACATATATAGTTTTTCTTGATTGGTGTCCTCAGATTTGGGTTAGTTTGTGGGGTTTCTTTGAACTTTTGCCTATTGCACATGCAAAACATAAGTGATCCTTTTCAAACTTGAGCTTAGGGAGACCTCGGACAAGTCCGATGTCTTGCAAGGATGATTAATTAGCACAAAGTTCAAGTCAGATTAACGACGATGCCATAACACAAGACTTGGTTTTAGAAGCCTATGACAATAGACAAATGGGAGAGAGGATGCCAATCATATTCCAAGTGAGAGTGTTTTAAAGATTATCCCTAGTGATTCCCGTCAATAAATCAAACACCATTCTAGATTGCGAAATGAAGCAAGTGTTGTTTGACGGAAAGGCCACTTCGAGATTGGAATCACATAATTGTCCCACAGAAAATAGATTATGCCCAAGTCCTTCAACGTAATAAACCCTTGAAATAGTAACATTCCTAATCTGATAGTCTCCATAACCCATTATCTTTGCAACTTGATCATTTCTGAATTTGACTGTACCCAAGAATTTACTGATGAAATTGGTGAGCTGAGAGCGATCTCCGGTCATGTGCTTCGAGCAACCGGAGTCCAAATACCAGAGGACGATTTGGACAACCTGCATTCATTAAGAGAAGTAGATGGAACATTGGTTTTTGTGGATCCCCAGGATTTACTGGGTTCCTGTTTGTTAGCAGATATTGGTTTTATAACCTTAGTTTTGCTAACGGACTCAGTATTCTTATTCTTCCTAGGTTTCCTTGAGTATACCAAATTAACCACAGGTTTGGGTGATTCAGATTCTAGAACTATTGGTTTCCTAGAAGGCACTTCATTAGTAGTGGTAATCCTAGTTAAAGGGCACGCATTTCCTACAATAGTGAAGGTCCGACCGGTAGGTCTCCAAATATATCCTATCTTAGTGAACACTTTTCCTGTTGGTTTCCAAATCTCTTTCTTAGATTTTCTCTTCTTAGGTTTATAGCATCAAAATTCACTTCCATTCATTAGGAATTAGAAACACACAATTTACAGAAGACATGCAATCATCATGTTTAATAAAGACTACTAATCAGAATTATTTCATGTTTCTTGGAATTCTGAACAGACGCAGATCGCTTTAACTTTAAGGTAAATATTCCTTTTATTCAAACTAGATTTAACGTTCCTAGAGTGAGCTTCTACTTTATTCTACGAATTACTACTTGGTGTTTGCTGAATCTTATCATTAGGGTATTGCCTGAAGGATGCGATCCGCTAGCACTAGCAGAAAGTCTTACTCCTGTAGAATGCAACACATGCTTGTTAGAAACTATGTTTGAGGTCGAGTCTGTTTTTGTGTTTTCTGTGGGTGTGAGTAATTCGGAAAACCTAACTTTCTTGTCCTTTTTCCTCGGTGTGACCGCAACTAATTGAGGATCAAAATTGTTGATGCTAGGGCAAAGTCTACTTATGTGTGAAAAGCAAATCCTGAATGACTTTGGTATGCTAAAGCAGACTCTAATGTAAATCTTGAGGATAATTAGCTTTTACATGTTCGACTTATATCTTAGGACAGCCTTCTTCCTGAGGGTGCTTAATATAAGAGGAGTGAGCAGTCCTTTTTCAACAATTTGGGCGTGATTGGTTCCATATTATCCTTAGACACTTTTGGATCAACAAAGTGGGTCTCAATAGCCTCCTTATCTAAAGCTTTTCCTTTAAGTTTCCTTAACTCATTTTTTAGGGCTGCTAGGACCAAACCTTGTTCCTGAAGTTTTGCATTTAAATCAGAAATTTCCACTCAAGACCTTTATATTGGACCTTGTTTGATTAACGGCATACATTGTTCTTTTGATTGAACACGTTTTGGTTTAACGATTATAAAGTTGCTTATAAGTCTGTTTCAACATGCTCATCTCAGCAACAAGTTGTGTCCTCTATCGTTCCAATACAATGTTATGAGTCTCATTTTCATCCATGTCATTTTGACTTTACTATCATCCATTTTTCCTTTTTTTAAGGACTTAATTTGCTTTTTTTTACAACTTGACATGATTGTGTCTTTCTCTTGGAGACTGAGCTCTCAATTTATTAATTCAAAGAATGATGTAACTCTTGGACATTTTAGATCTAAAATGTTGTTTGTCTGTTGAAAATTTCTTGATTAAGTTGGGGAATACGTTAAAGTGATGCAATGTTTTTCAAGAGTTGTAAAACTCTTACAAAGTTTATCGTAAGTTTCTTTATCAACAACATCCTTTTTGTTGAGAAGCTCAGTCTTGAGTTCGAGACACTTTTGACATTTATTCACAGTTTCACAACCATCATTCACAGACAAATTCACAACAGTTTTTACAATATCATAATCAATGGCTTGTGCCAAGAGTCATTCATTTTCACTCAAAACTTGATTCATTTTAACTTCGAAAGTTCTGGACTCCAAGCGATGTTGTTCGACAGCCTGTTCCATTTGATAAAAGACATTTTGGACATCGGCAAGTTCATCAACCAAGTATTGATTGAAGTTATTGAGTATCTTTTAATATTTTATAAACTGAATAATTTATCTTGAAAAAAATGCCTTGTATGTTCAAACCTCCCCACGTGCCTAAGTGATAGCTGTGGCAGTGGTTCTTTCTTTGACAACCTGATCAAAGCCAGCAAGATGGCGTTTAAGCTCTTTCAAGCTAGTATTCACCATACTCACTTTAGGAAATTCTTTTGGAACCTCAACTTTGTTGGTTGTGGAAGAAGGAGATGGGTCTAAAGGTGGGACCGAAGTCGCTTTCCAATAGGCATGTTCACTATATAAATCAGATTGTCGAACAAATCGTTTGTTGTAATCGTTATTAAGAATAACATAATTAATGGGTTTAGTGTTCACTTTATGTTTTACAACCATTGGATCTTGTTCTTTCAAAAGCATTTTTGAACGACTCTCTTCACAAAGCATTAATGTCTCATCAGAATCAGGAATCACAATAGCATCCATTTTAAGAATGACATTCCCGTCATACAGTTTTGGCTTTTTGACTACGAAACTTTCTTCAGATAGAAAGGGTTTTTTCAAAACCTGATAGCGTGTTTCGTGGAATGATTCTAACAAATTGTGGATTTAAGTCATCATATGAACACTTTGCGCAGCATTACCTCTTTCTGAAATTGATATTATCAAAGTTGCTTTAATTTTCTTTTCTAAAGCAATTTCTCTATCAATATTTCTAGATTCTTCCCTTTTAAAATTATTTTTGAGATCGAATTTGTTTTCATTTAAAGAATCCTTTTCTTGCACTAGTTCAGAAAGGTTTGCTTAAGAAGTTCAATCTCGCATATGTTCTTTTGATCCTGAAAAAACTGTTCTAAACATTTTGCATTTCTTCCAAAATCTTTAACTTTTTCTGTATTATATCTGTCAAGCTCGCGTTAGTCAAAGCTTTATTCACACTTTTATATTCCAGATTAACATTGGTGCAGTTCATCACTTGGGTATTTAATTGTTCAAACATAGATAATATCAGGACATCTTGTTGAGCAGAAGAGTTAGAATTCTGAATAGTTTCCTGTTGTGTTTCACACAGATACTGAGAATAAGGAATGATATTGCTATCACTGGTTATTTCAGTTTCTGTCTGATTCACATTCACATCATTAGACTGTTCAAAAGACATTATTATTTGCTCACTTTGATTGATTAAATCATAGGTCAGATTATCCAGATTATGTACCTTAGTGAGTGCATCTGAGCCATTCCTAGAAAGATTCGCCATGAGAGCAATCTTGGCTGAGTTAAGTTCATCACAATCAGAGTCATAGGCATCCAGATCATCGGCTTGATAAGCAGCATTGTGGGTAATGACAGTCTGAGAGGTTTGAGTGTCAGGAAGTCCTGGATCTGCCAAAAATGCTATTTCTTCCTCTATTAAAACTTGACCACTTGCTTGAGCTTGAACCAACAACACTTTATCATTGAACCACGTTTCATCCCTTTTTCTCTTGGGCTTAGTACACTGCTTGGCAATATGACCCTCCCCTTTGCAATTGTAACAGATGACAGTCCGTTGTTTCCCTGTGTTGCTTCCACTTGCTCCAGGTGTGTATTTTCTTGTTGTTCCAGCAGCATAAGTAGTTTGTCTCCCCTAAACAGGTTGCACAGTTACTTTTCCATCATAGATGGTAGCTTGTTGACGAGGGTTTGACGAAGTTAGTCCTTAGCTGTTTGTTGGTAGTAGGATACCGCGTGATGTTGACAACAGCAAGTAAGAATGACTTCATGTGATTGATCGCATCATTGGATTACTCCCTTTTTGGTACACAGAGAACATTTAGATCCTGGAGTCTGGTTGGGAAAATTCATATATTGTTGATGTTGGTAAGTTGTGGGAGCATATTCCAATTGTGGGATGGATGATTGTGAAGAATAAATGTTGTGGTGAATTAAGGATTGGTACTCATTTGATGGATAAGTGAATGATATGAGGTGTTGACTTGACTGTTGTGAATTGTGTGTCCGATAGGTTGTTACAGACGTGTACAAGCGAATATGGTGAAAAATATGATGTTGAAGTGAGAGTTCGGGAGTGAGTGTGTAGATGAGAGTGATAAGTTGACGGAGGTTAATTGGTGAGGATGCAACTAAAGCAGAGGATCGGATGTTGCTGTTCATGCATCTAACGAACTTCATTTGATGTCTTTCGTGTTGTTGCAGGTAAGCATGAGCTGCATCAACATTGGTAGTATGCAAGTCTTTGACCAATTTACATCAGTAACAAATTGCTCCATTCATTAGGAAGAGTGTTCCCTTGTGTTAAAACTTGGTGTTTAACTTGATATTGTCAAAATGGAAATCTTGTAGATGCTTCAGTATTCATTGAGTAACAGGTGAACCTCAAGTAGTACTCCATGTTTCGACTTCCTTTTTTGTAGTGAAACTTATCGAATTCCATATGCAACTTACATTTTGTTCTTGTTTTGTTAACGCGGTTCCTTGCATTAACAGGTTTAATCTTATCTCCAAAGATCTTTTGCAAACACGATGTTGACTCACAAGAGCATAGATTTCAGTTGGAAGGCCTTGGAGAATGATGTTTATTGCTTTGATGATTCACAATCATGCTGAATGGCTTCGCGGGTTTAGGGGTATTGTCAGTTCAATTATATGCCTTAAGCCTCTGTTACTCCTTCCTCAGTGATTTGAAGGCCAAATATGAGATGGTCACTTTTTTCAAACAAAGGCAAGAATCATTCTTCCATGTAAAGTCTATTCAACATTATTCAGTTCCATTCGGCTCTTCCAAGAATCATACAAGTGTTTTTCAAGCATTGGTGGTTTGTTGTCTCCTCCTGAAAGAAGTGACTTATCGACAAGAGTCGTCATTGTGGTATCAAAAAGATTACAAATTGATCGATCGGTGGTAGAAAGAAATTGTGTTTGGTTATGTGTTTGTTGAGTCTTGAATAAATTCTTGAAACTACACGGGATTTTACAATTCTCGACAAAACCGGGAAAAACAAATTAATGTTTCACGGGATTTTACAAGTCACAGAAAGAACCGTATAATTTTAGAAATTTGAAAATTTGGTTTTTTTTTTGAAAGTGACTAGTTCGGTCCTTCTAGTTCGGTTATCAAAGAAAACCTCGTTCGGTCCTTTTTGTTCGGTTGTCAAAGAAGACCTAGTTCGGTCCTTCTTGTTCGGTTATCAAAGAAAAATACTAGTTCGGTTGATCTTGTTCGGTTCCAACTAAGGTTACTAGTTCGGTTGATCTTGTTCGGTTCCAACTAAAGTTACTAGTTCGGTTGGTCTTGTTCGGTTCCAACTAAAGTGACTAGTTCGGCTTACTCGTTCGGCTTACTCGTTCGGTTTACTCGTTCGGCTTACTCGTTCGGTTTACTCGTTCGGCTTACTCGTTCGGCTTACTCGTTCGGTTCCAACATACAACACACTAGTTCGGTTATAACTACTACGAAACCCAAATTTTCAAAACTCAAAAAGACACATTTTTGAATGGGTTTTAGCAAAAATTCTTGTACAACTAGTGTTACTAACCCTATAGGAACAATAAAAATGAAAACTTTAAGGTTTTTACGCCAAAAAATTTGAATCAAAAATTTTGTTCTTTATAAAGATTTTGAACACAAATCACAAGACAAACACAAAAACTAAACACACCACTCCATGGCTCTTGATACCAATTGAAGAAACATGTAATCTTATGATCCAAACCAAGAACAAGAGAGAGATGTGGGTTGTGATGTTTTGAGAGAGAAAGTGGTGGAATGGATGATGTTATTACTATATGGAAAAATATGGAAAATGAAACAACCAACTCCTCTCCATAGCTAGGACAGGGCTTATATAGCTACATGATGGCCGACCCATGGGCTATGATGAGCTTCCCATGGGCCTTGGGCCGGATTAGCTTCTATACTTAACATTATACAATCTACGAGCTAAGACCTATTACAACTTGGAAGTGACCGACACTTTTTGTGTTTCCAACAAACTCAATGAATTAAATGAACTTCGTGATCAAGCCTACGAGAACTCTTTGATCTACAAAGAGAAGACAAAGAAGATCCACGACTCCAAAATCAAAAACCGTGTTTTCAACGTTGGTGACCGAGTCCTTCTTTTTAATTCTCGATTGAAGATTTTCTCGGGTAAACTTAAAACCCGTTGGACCGGACCATTCACCATTTCCCATGTGTACCCTTATGGCACCATCAAGTTATCTCAAACCGACGGGCCAAACTTTAAGGTGAACGGTCATAGTCTTAAGCACTACTTTGGAGGGGACGTACCACAAATGGTTGTCCCGGATCTCCAAACCTTCCCCAAGGACTAATGAATTCGGGGACGGGTCAAGCTAAGTGACCTTAAACATCGGTTAACAAAAATAAGCGCTTCGTGGGTGGCAACCCATGCTTATCCTAGTAGTAGTATTAATGAATAAGTGTGTTGTGAGGAGGCTCGCCTTTACCTTCTCTCGTGTTTTGTGTTTTGTGGTTTATTGTCCAGGATTTCCTGGATCGTGATGACTCTCGTGCTCGCGGTTTTGTCCTTCGATCACTCGAGCTTCAAATCCTCAGCTTCATTTAGGGAATCCAATATCCTTAATCTTATTGACTAACGTTTATCTATTAGCATAATTAATAAACAGCTTTAGATTTACGTAGAGACCCTTCTTAAAACATTGAGGACAATGTTCAGTTCTAGTATGGGGGGATCTATCGATTTGATTGTGCCTGCAGCCGTTGTTTTCACGTAATCCTGTTTTTACCACCAAAAATACCAAAAAAATTTCAAAAATTTCAAAAATAAAATAAGTGTTTTGTCACAATTTTGACTTTCCTGCTGGGTAGAATAAGAATAAATTTTGACTCGATCGAGCGTGTTGAGCTCTAGCTTGTTCCTTAACTTTTAGACTAAGCATTCGCGATCTTTGCGAAGAACGAAAAATGATAGAGTTAATTATGAGTTGGATGCTAAACAAGGATTATTTGGAAATCTTACAAGCTCATGTGTGTAATTTGTGGCTTTTTCTCCTATAAGCTCCTAACCGGACTAATAATACGTGCTATTTTTGAAAATTAAACTCAAATCAACACTTTTTGAAATGTAGTCAATAACATTTTTTGTCTTAGTTTAAATTTATACTTAAATTTTCCAAAAAAGAAGTCTTCTCTATATATCGTGGTATAAAGTTAAAAAAAATATATGTGTGTTGATGAATAAGGTAATAATATAAACTGTGGGGTGATAAAAGTTTGCTGCATCTTGCCGGCTCACAACCGATGTTGCAGCCTTCTAAAAGGTCGAGGGTTACGATTGCATCATGGTTATATTTAATGTTAAGTGTGATTTAATAAATATAGGGAAAATCTCTTTTTCTTAAATTTAAATATGCTTTTGAACTAAGACTATTTCATTTTAAGTTGTGGTTTTTCTAAATAAGCTATGTATAAACGGGAAACCTAAGAGTTTTTGAAACCGAAGGTCCGTGAGTCTCGATACTAGTCTTTGTGGGGTGTCAAAAGCCTGGTCACTTAGCCGCAAGGTTGGGATGTGCCGAGACGAAAGTCGCTACATGGGATGATCTCGCCTTCAAACTCATTATTCTCGGGTGGAACGTGAAGCATAGAAATTTTGCAAAACGTTGATCCATGGTTGAAATTCGAAATGGCACATTCACCTAAGATATAATAATTGTCGGGAGTGAAAAGTTTCACAAGTTACAAATATGAGTAGTGTTAGCATCTTTACTTGTATTTAACGGTGATTTCGTTTTAAGCTTGGTTTGGAATAAGTGAAAAGTCGGGAACGATGAATTTATCCTTTTTGGGGCATTTTAGGATTGAAATGTTTCTTGTTCTATGATCCTTAAAAGTTATAAAATAACGAAAGTCAAACATGTTAGTTAATTGCTTAAAAAGAAAAGTAAAAAAAATGAGAAAAAGGAAAAATACAAAAATATGTGTGGGAATAAGTGTATATATTTAAATGATAAAAACGGGGCTTTTCAAAACTAATGATTCTTTAATTCCCCTTGATGAACACTTAGCTACTTTTCAAGATAATTAGTCGAGGGAGATTGAGATTCTTAGTTTTCTTAAGTATTTACTTATGGCATTGCGTGAGGACACGACAATATCTTAGTATGGGGGATTTTGGTATGTGCTTAATTACACATACCATTTACCTAGGAAAACGTGCTTAAAAGACTAAAAACATACCAAAAATACATTGTATTTGTGTGTTTTGCATTTATATTGTGCAGAAAACGGATATCAACAAAAAAGAACAAAAACGAGGCCAAAACGAACAAAACCGAGCACGAATCGGAAAGAGTGTGAAAAGGACAAAGTCAAAGTTAACAAAAGTCAAAGTCAACCAGTCAAAAGTCAAGTCAAAGACGAAGCCGTAAACGAAGAAATACTTAATGGGTCCACCCGTACCCATCTAATGGGCCGGTTCAGCCCATTAATGTATTATATGAAGACAATAACAAATAAAAAGGCCCAAATCCTTTTCATATTACAATAGGCCCAAACTGCCAATCCTTGGCCCAAAACCCTTAACTGTTAAGACTTAACAGCCATCCAAACGGCTGTTAGTCTTTTATCACTTCAAGGACTGTGGGTGCAAACGTAACATACTCCCTCAAGGACTAAAGTTGCTAAACCCACAAACTTACTTTACCACAAAGGACTTTCCATGCAAACCACTTACACATATTGAGGGACCATTTCTGTCAACTCCCACAAATCTTTAAACCCAGTTAAACCTAAAAACCTTTCCCGCCCAAATTACTGTTTCATCACCCCTGTCAATTTTACCCCGACTCTTGCACCCCCAAACAAAACCATCACTCTCAGTCACACCCCCCTTAACCCTACTACCTCACATGGGGTAATTGCCACCTTGGCAATCCTCTTAAACACCATTGGCTGCAAGGAATCAAGGGTCAAGATTTGAGAACTTGGGGACAAAGAAAGATTGATGGCTAGGATGAACTTTTTGGACTACCTCACACAACAAACACAGCTGCTCAATCACTTAGTAAAGAAGCACAACAAGAAGAGCCAAGACCTTAGAGATTTGAGTATAAGTAGTAGGGTCATTGTAGCTTATTTTCTGGTGTCAAGTCTTGTGTAAACGAAATTAGACATTTTAATTTTCCTATTTTTTAATTTACTGTCATTTAAATTCAAGCATTGTAATCCTTTTCTAAGTTAATGAAATTTAAAGTTTTCTTTAAATATTGTCATTTGAATTAATTGTCTTTTAAATACTGTCATTAAGCTCTTATATAAGCTTTTGGTTCATTCAAAGTTTATTTAAAAAGCTTGTTTTCAATTCTGTCTTAAAAAATCAAAAATCACAAAAAAAATCAGTTTACTCATTCATGGAGCAAGGTAAATCATGGATGGCCTTGGGTTAGAGCTTCTTGGGAAGCATATAGGGATGGTGTATAAGCTGTTTTGAGGGCTTATTTTTTTGAAAAAAAGCTTTGGACACTTGTGAGTTTCATTTTTAAATTTTTAGCAATTTACTGTAGCTTTGCTTATTTACTGTTTATTTGCTTATCTCTGCTTATTTCCTGCTTATTGTGCTTATTTTATGCTCATTTGTCTTTGTTTATTGCTTTTATCTCATTTGTTTAAGTTTTGCTTTTAAACTGTCTTTTATAGCTTAAACTGCTTATTGCTTATTTGCTTATTTAAACTTCTTATTTTTTTAGTTTTCATTTCTTATTTGTCTTTAATATACCTTATGCTTTATCTGTTTCTGAAGACCTTAGCTTGATTCAGTTTAAAATTTTATTTCCAAAAGTTAAAGAGGTGTTTGGTTTAAGAACCAAAGTGGGTCAAAACTTGTTCAAAATTGTTTGGGTCACTTGGCCAGCTTTTACAAACTTTCTTTAAGTAATTTTAAGCTGTTTTTAAGAGTTTTTAAGTCTTAAAGCTTGTTTTTAAGTTTTGTCTAATTGGTGTTTAAAACTGTGGGTTCAAAAATAGTTTCATATTACTTATTTGATTAAGAATTTTTTAACAGCTTTTAAGAGTTGTTTTCGTGTTGTTATTAGTGTCAAAATACAGTAGTATAAGTGTCTTTTAGTTTACTTTTGTTTGTCAAAATCTGTCAAAATTTAGTTAAGTGTCTTTTAAGTTAAAATCAGCTTTTTCAATTTCAAATTTAGATAAGTTATGGTTAGTGTTAAGGTCTGAAAGTTCTTGCATAAGTAGTTAGTAATCCTTACTTCATCTGTTTCAGCTTATTTTATGCTTTAAACTTCTTTTACTAGCTTAATTTAGACCTGCAAAACAGCCATTTAGTTTTTTATAAAAAAAACCAAAAAGTGGGAATTCTGTGTATGCTAGCTTTTTCATAAGCCTTTTTTATAGCTTAGTTTTGTTTCAAACTTCTTTTTCTTTGCTGCTTATTATAGCTTGTTGGACAAGCTTTTCAATGGTATAAGCCACTTAACCATAAGGTTCTATTTGCTAGCTTGAAAATAAGCTAGCAATTGCCCTTATTGGCTGTTTGGCTAACAGTTTTAGCCATATAGCTTATTTGCTTTGTAAAGCTTATCCAGGTTATATCTTTGCTTATTTTTTTTCTTAGTTACTTATTAGGATTAGCTTATTATTTTTTCTAGCTTATGTGTCATTATAAACTACTTTTTAGCTTTGATTCTTAGCTTAAAATTGGACATTTGTCCTTTGAATCTGTCCTTTAGGTCTATTTTAATTGTAGCTTTTAAGGATTTTCCAACTTACTTTCTTTGCTTATTTTTGCTTATTTTTGCTTATTAGGTTTAGGGCAACATTTTTTAGCTTATTTTCTTTTCCAAAGTGCTTATTATACCTAAAAATCCTTAACAGTTAGCTAAATTGTCTTATAAGATTTTTCTAGGCATTCTGTCATTTTAAAGTAGCTTACTTTTAGCTTATTATTAAGTTTTAGCAAAAGTCACTTTTTTAAAGTTGATTATTTTTGTATAATAAAGCATTTCTAAAAAAAATTTGCAAAATAAAAACGTTTGGGAAAGGGGTAGCCAAGGGTGAGCAGAGCTCGAACCCCTGACCTCTACCCTCTCAACCAAACGTTTTAAACACACACTCTGCTACCAAAAGTGCCCTTGGGTCTTTTCCGTTCTAGTTTGCACTAATTATTGTTTTAACCCTTTTTTTATTTAAGCCATAAGCCCTTTTGGCTTATTTCTGGCTTATTGTGTTAAGCTGTTTACCTCTTTTTATTTTTCTTAGATTCAGCATTACTCAAACTACTTTTCCTTAATTTTTTAGATTTTTCCAATTTCGTTTAATATTTTTAATTAATTATTTTTATTAAAACTGTTTTTAATTCATATTAAATAAAATAAAAATCAAAAAAATATAATTTTTTTTTTAAATTTTCTTTTATCATGTAAGACTGTAGAAAATTAGATTTGCTTCTGTAGGGTTAAAATTTTATATTTTGATTTTTTTAAAAACGAGATTGAATCACGTTCTCGTTTTTCGTGTTTTTAAGCTTAAAGTGCTTTCGTTTTTGGTTTAGTTTTCTTAGTTCTTGCATTTTAATCATTTAGGGTTTATAAAAAGTTAAAAAATTATTTTAGGATTAATTTTAATAATTTAGGTTTTAAGTTATGTTTTTTTGGATTCCCGTTATCGTTTGTAGGGTTTTAGCTTTAATAACTTTCGTTTTTAGTTTGCCTTACTTATTTTTCCTGTAGATTTAGAGATCAAATCCAATTAAATCTTGTTTCATTCAAACATCAAATATCAAACCGACTTTCGACTTTCCATTGCATTCCTTGTTGGGGATAACGACCCGGGAAATTTTAGATTTTACTTTGGTCAAAAGTAATTTCTTTGAATCTTTTAGAATACGTATACTATATATTATAATTACCCCCAAAAAGGTGATTATCACACATCAAATCCATTTTGGACACATAAAAGTTCATTGCGAAGCTCTCTAAAAGGAGAACGCGAACTTGCAAACTATTAATTATATATATAACATATACATATAGATAATTGTATCCAAAGTTGGTCAAAAATCACTTTGCCAACAAAATTTTCCAATTTTTTTATATCAACTTTTTTGGTTTTATATTTATATGATTCTAACTTCAGGCTTTCATGCTATTTGCTTGGATTATAGTGGTGGCAATAAAAGTGTTGATATAGATACTTGTAGAAAAATGGAAGGAGGGGATACAATTTTAATAGAAGATAATTTATCGTAAGGAAATAATGTGTTCTTCATGTATTAATTTAATATTTATCCTGTACTGTATACTAGTTATAAGTCATGTGTACGCATGAAGTTTACACATGAATCAAATTTATTTTAAAATTTTAGTTTAGTATACGAACATATAAAAATCCGCTCGTGTTTAAAATTTTAGCTTTTACGTAAAAACAATCATAATGTATATATCGATTCATATTTTGTATAAGATTTTTGTTTGATAAAAGATCTAACTTTGTTTAAGTGACGTGGATGTTAAGGTTTATGTTGTTTAAATTTGACTATATATATCATGTTGTACACAATATGTGAGTTTAATAACACATGATGAACGTTGATGAAGTTAAAATATAAAGCCTTTTTTAAAATGTTTTTCTAGTTATCATTATATAAACCTTAATAAGAATTACATTAATCGTTGTTATAAGTACAGTCACGCATATTTGTTTTCATATCACAGTAATTTGTGCTTACATTTGATATTTATATTTCAGTTAATGATAATTTAACTTTATTTAATATTTAAACTCGTGTATGATATTATGTTATACACAATATATGAGTTTAATAACACATGATGAACGTTGATGAAGTTAAAATATAAAGTTTTTTTAATGTTTTCAAGATATCCTTATATAAACTTTAAGTAAGAATTACATTAGTCGTTGTTATAAGTACAATCGCGTATATTTTTTTCATACACAGTAATTCATGCTTATATTTGATATTTATATTCCTTTTAATAATAATTTAGCCGTATTTAATATTCAAACTCATGTACGCATTGGATAAACTTATCAAATGAAATAATAATGAGTCCTTATTGAACGCATATAGTAAAATAGTATTTTTATAGATATTCTTACTTAAACTCATAAAGAGGAAATGTTGGGTTCATTTCCTAAGCCCTTCAGTCTTTCAGTAGATTTAAACATAAAATCCCCTAAGTATTACTCAAGCTGAAGTCTTTCAGTTTGAGTCGCTGAAGTTTCTTCAGCGTCTGCTCTTCAGGTCCTTAGAAGATTGGGAAGTATCTTCACTTCACTTTATGCAGCAGTACAGAAACTAAAGAAGGCTTTTGGGAAGAGCTTCAGTTCAGCTTGGTTGACAATTCCAAGCTGAACGCTGTCTATCTCGTTAACAGATGTTGAAACATGTTGTTTCACTTCTAAAAGGTTTACAAGGCGGGCAAAAAATTGCTTTATGTCAAAAGGAATAAAGCAATCTCCTTGGTAAAGTAACTTCTAAAGTTGGTATAGAAGTACAACAACTTTCCTCAAAGGACAGTACCTGGTACTAGAAAGCTAAACGTGCATTAATGGTAATTCAACCACCCATTCAATGCTTGCCTCGTAGTCTAGGTAAAACTTATAAACCCTAATCCCTTTACCTATAAAAGGAAATGGATTCCCAGAGTAAATGCCATCTTTTCTAATTAGTGTGATACAAATTAAAGAGTTCATTTATCTCTCAAACAAACTGAACGGTACTACTAAAGCTGAAGCTTTAGTTTAGTCATAAGTAGTTTGTTTTCTTACTCTCTTAACTTTGATTAGAGTTTAAGTTCGAAGGAGACAACACCCTAATTTTAATTCAACCACCTTGCTATTCCGCAAGCAAGGTGTGTCATAGATTCTTTATTTGATTCTAATAAGAACCTATACGCTTAAAAGTACTTCTGTGTTTTAAACTTGTTCTTTATATTCTTCATATATATATATATCTATTTAAAACTTACTTTGTTTCCATAGAATCTGATTCGTTTAACTTGATAAACCTTATATCAGATTCCAAGGGACCAACAAGTGGTATCAGGGCCTTCTGGTTTATAAAATCCCTTTAAAAAGATATATAAAAAAGGCTCAAAGATTTTTAAAATCAAGATCCATCTAAAATGGAAGAAGTAGAAGTACCACAGACTCTTAATTATAGGGGTGGCCAGTTAAATGTCGCTCCTATACTAGAGGTGGAAAATTTCACCAATTGGAAAAAGAGGTTCATGTGCCATATCATTGGTATTGAACCCCAATTTAAAAACATCATTTCAAACGGTCCTTATATCCCTAGGCAGCTGGTCAAAGGAATCCAAAGTCACAATGGACACATGAGGAGAGAAAAGTTACTAACTTAGATTAGCAACTCAAAAGTCTTATTATGTATGTGCTTCCAGATGACCAAATGAACTCTATCATAAACTGCTTAACTGCAAAATCTACTTGGGATGGCCTGATACTATATCATGAGGGGCCCTTTGATGTAAAAGAAAGTAGGGTCATGGACCTGAAGTTGTGGTATAACGCCTTCAAATTCAAAGAATGTGAATCTCTAACACAAACATTAACCAGATATAAAGCCTTGATGAATGAACTAGTAAATGTTGGCATTAAACTTTCAAAGCTTGAGATAAATACTGGTTTTATAAATGGGTTACCAAAGAAGTGGCTAGCTTTCTGTCAAAGTCTTAGAAACACAAATCATGTGAAAGAATCTGAGCTTCCTTCTCTATTTGGTAAACTCAAATATGAAAAAACACCTTATAAACAGTATTTATGATACTAACCAAGAGAATACTCTTATCCCTACAACTCTAATGTCAACTGCCTTTTTCTCTTCCTTTATTGTCCAAGACTTTCAAGATAGTCCTGATGATGAAGAGGATACAAGAAGTAGTCAAGAGTACATGAATGACCTTGAAGAAGAATACCAAGTAAGAGCTCTTTTAGCCAAATCTAAAAGGTTCTTCAAAAAGGGTACTCAAAGGTTTAGCAGTGCAAAAGCAACTGACCAAACTGAATGCTACAAATGTGGCAAGAAGGTTCATTTTGCAAGAGACTGTTGGTCAAAGAAATCCCTTCCTTCATATCAGTCACCTTTTCAACCAAAACATCTCCATTCATCTAAACACAAACCTGAACTGAGGCATACCAAAGACTTGGAAGCCAAGTACAACAAAGTCAAAGCTAAACTAGCCCTCCTCAGTTCCAGTGCCTCAGCTCCCAGTTCGTCGTCAGGCAAAAACAAATGTCTAATTGCTGAATCATATGATTGGGATGAAGAAGAAGTGTCATCTGATGACAATGATGTAACTGAAGTTAAAGCTCTTATGGCTCTTGCTGATGAAGAAAGAATTTATGTTGGCAAAGAAAGTGTCAGAAATGGTGAATGGATTAAGATCTCTATGAAGAAGGTACACACTCTTCTTGAAATGGAAGATAATGATGATAGAAAATCCTTTCTAGATTATCTGTGTATTGATCTAAACTATGTTGAATAATAAAGAAACAATCTCATGTCAAAACATAGAAATCTTGTTCAAGAACTAAATACATGCAAAGAACAGCTTCTGGTATTAAAGCAAGCAAAGCTTGATCTTCTTACCATGCAACATGTAAACACTGAGATTCTCAAAAAGAATCAAAACTTAAGAAATGAACTGAAAGAGCTAACTTCTATTACAGAAGCATGGCTAAACAGTTCTAATAAAGTTAATCAGTGTATCAGTGAACAAATTCCTACTCAAAAGAAGAAAATCTTAGGAATTGACCAACTCACTGAAGATACCTCCAGCTCTGGGCTAAAAGACCCAGTTTTTGTAAAGTCTTCAGCAAATAACTTAGAGGTGTTTATTACTAGTAGTAATAAACCTAAGTTATCTGATGCTGAATATTTTACTCTGTCAAATGATGATACTGGTAAGGTACCCTCAAATGAGTCACAAAGAAACATAACTGATCACTCAATTGTTGTCTCTGACTCTACAACGATTGATTATGATTCAGTAGATGAATCTTCAGTCTGTAGCACCCCCCCCCCATCTTCCTCCACTAGAAAAGCTGACTGGTGCTGAACCTGTTTCTGTACCAAAGACTATCAGATAAATTTTGAAGTCAAAATTCACATTTAAAGTTGAAACTTTAAAAGGTATCACAATAAATGAACGTTCCTCAGCTCCTGCCAGAGGCAACAAAAGTTCTTTAGTTTCTAAAACTAACTCAGCTCCTGCTGGTAAGTTTAAAAATGTGAAAATAGAAGATGATCCTCCCTTGGCTATTGTAATGAAAGAACTTAATGAACTAGAAATATAAATTAGCAAGAATAAATCATCTTACTTCAGAAACAAGAATTCTCAACAGGTTCCTCCCTATGCACTTCAAAAAGAAAAGAGTCCAGCTCAGCCATGGACTCAAACCCAAGCCAGCCTCCAGTCTTTACACATGTGGATAGTGGAATGCAATAAGAGAACCAGCAAGCAACTAGTGGCCCAACCTCTTTAGGGGTCACTAGTGAAGCAAGATCCAACCCTCATCTCAGTAGTGGTATGTCAGCATTTAATTTAAATGAGCTTATTTATTTAGCATCTTTCATTATTCACTCTAAGTCTGCAATAGGAAAATCTGCTCCTAGTGATTTTGTACCTTAACAACAGGGTATGAATGAAGGAACCAAAAACACTTCATATGATCACTTATTTGCAGGTACTGACCCACATGTTCTTGCAGACCAAACCAAATCTGTTAGTGAATGGTGGAAACTATCCTCACATAACCTATAACAAGAAAAGGGGCCAACTCTATTGCTAGACAAGTTGAGGAAGAAGAAGCCTCCAGCACAATCAAGTTATCAAATACCTGGACTCACTTGAAGATGATCCTGTCATTGTTGTTGATGATAGTGATGAAGATGAGGAGGATGAGGTTCACACTACTACTGAAGACACATCAGTTTCAAAATCCTCATCTCCTAGGTCTTCTTAAATTCAAGAGCTCACCAACCAAGTCCTCATTCTTCAGTCTCAAAAGCACAAACTAGAACTTAAGAAGAACAAAGTTGAAGCTGAAGTTGCTCTCTTTAAAGCTCAACCCTTCTTTCCCAATATAAGACAGCTCAATGAGCTTCTAGATATTCCCTCCAAGTTCAATGAACTGACTGAAGAAGTAAAAGTGTTAAAGCAACAAGTTCATGAATTGGAGATTGAGCTACCAGGAGATTTGAAAGAAATTCCCTCCAAACTGGAAGACTTTACAAAGACTGTCACAAGTCTTACATCACAAGTTGCTGAACTGAAGACACTTTAGTGGGAACTTCCAGCGGAATTTGTTTCACTACCAGTACAGGTTGCATTAGTTCAAGCTAAGCTAAAAACCTTGGATGCTCTTCCAGGTCTCTTGCTAAATGTCACAAAAGCTTTGAACAAGTTTTCTTAGGTTTTAGATTCTGCCTCATCAAAAGCTGAAGATCAAAGTGTTCCTTCAGCAGGCCAAGCTGACACTATGCCTGCTGAGGGGGAGAAGAACACAAACCAAGCAACCATCTCCCAGTTTTTTCAAAGAAGAGCTGAAAATAATGCTGAAAAGGAAAACCTAAACAACCAACAACCAAAACCAACAACACCACCTGCTACAACCATCATTCCTCTTATCATCACAACCACAACAGCTCAAATGCAATCTCCTCCTCAAAATTCACAAAAAGGCTCCTCTCAACTTGAGAGGGAGCATATCAAGAAAGACAAGGGCAAAAAGGCTATGTCTTCAAAGGATGCTGAAGAAATGAGTACAGAAAGTGATTCTGATGATGAAACAACACACGTGCCTGGTTCCATGGTTGAATCTTCTAAGAAAAAGGATTTCAAAAAGTTTGACTTTGTCACTGAAGATGAAGAACATGTCCATTTAACTGAAGAACAAACCGGTGCACAAAAAAATAGAGGAATAGGCCAAAGCTAAGGCCGCTAGACGTGAAGGTGAAATAAAGAAAGAAGAGCTGATTGATCTTCTTGGTCCATAAGTGGTGAACAAGTACTACAATGATAAGTTACAGTATGACAGATACTGTGACAAAATGCTGAATAGAAAAGCAAAATTAAGAATCACCAACTGTGATATCTTGACTAGAAAGGGTCCAATTACTTTAAAAGTATATAGAGAAGATGATACAAGTAAAATCATTCTTGAGTTCAAAGCCAGTGACTTACATCTTGGTGAATGGAGAGAAGTTGTTAAAGCCTGCCCTAACAAAAAAGGTAAAGGATGGATGTCCATCTAGAAACAAATACAGGAAATAATGGACTATCATGGTACAACTGAAGCTGAACTAGGAATCGACTTGGATAGACCTCTAAGTGAACAGGATCCTTTGGATAGACTGAATGATCTACCAAACAAGAAAAGAAAGCATGCTGATGACATTCATCACTTCTTCAGAGCTAACAAAAGGATCAAGTCATCAGTTCAATATGAAGATCATCCAGCTGGTACTGTGCTCAATGAACCTGTCCTACGTATGATTTTGTTTAACTCATATCACAGACAGGATTTTGTTACCATTGAAGACTTTAGAGATTTCTCAAACACCATGTTATATATTGTACAAGAAATCTTCTTCAGACATCACCAAGGTCCAGGGTTTGATGATCATGCCAGGACCTTCAGTTCTCTTCTGCTTGCTGAAATTGATAAGAGAAACTTGAACCCACTCAAGCATATGAGAGTCATTGAGCAGCTAAGGCAATAGAATGTAATCTTTTGTAATAACTTTATCTTTTGAATTTGTATTGTAATAAAAGTTAGAATGAAAGGTTATTAGTTTATGTTGTTCAATTTATATCAGTTGTGTAAGAAGAAGTTGTTTTGCTCACTTACAACTGATTTTAACTTAGGCTATTTGTATATTCAAATAGGGGGAGATGGTTGGGTTCAGTTCCTGAGCCCTTCAGTATTTTAGTAGATTTAAACATAAAATCCCTTAAAATTACTCAAGTCTGAAGTCTTTTCATTTTGAGTATGCTGAAGTATCTACCAGCGTCAAGCTCTCAGGTCCTTAGAAGATTGGGAAAGTTAAGCGTTCACTCATTTAATGCAGCGGTGACAGAAACTGAAGAAGGCTTTAGGAAGAGATTCATTTCAGGCTGGGTTGACATAACCAAGCCCTGAAAACCGCTGTCTATCTCCTTAACAGAAGTTGAAACATGTTGTTTCACTTCTAGAAGGTTTTTAAGGAGGGAAAAGGTTGCTTTATGTCAAAAGGAATAAAGTAATCTCCTTGGGAAAGTAACTTCTAAAGTTGGTATAGAAGTACAACAACTTTCCTCAAAGGATAGTACCTAGTACTAGAAAGCAAAACGTGCATTAAATGGTAGTTCAACCACCCATTTAATGCTTGTCACGTAGTCTAGGTAAACTTGTAAACCCTAATCCCTTTGCCTATAAAAGGAAAGGGACTCTCATAGTAAATGTCATCTCTTTCAATTAATGTGATACAAATTGAAGAGTTCATTTATCCCTCAAACAAACTGAACGGTACTACTGAAGCTGAAGCTTTAGTTTATTCATAAGTAGTTTATTTTCTTACTCTCTTAACTTTGGTTAGAGTTTAAGTTCGAATGAGATAACACCCAAATTGTCATTCAACCACCTTGCTATTCCGCAAGTAAGGTGTGTCATAGATTATTTATTTGATTCTAATAAGAACCTATACGTTGAAAAGTACTTATGTGTGTTTTAAACTTGTTCTTTATATTTTTCATATATATCTGTTTAAAACTCACTTTGTTTCCATGAAATCTGATTAGTTTACTTGATAAACCTTATATCAGAATCCAAGGGACCAACAAGAAAGACATGAGTTCTTCGTATACGTACAACATCGTGTATTTATTTACATACACAATAATTCGTGCTTTCACTTTGATATTAATAATCTTGTGCATATATATGGTTGTATTTTAAAAACAACATATATGTTGTATTTTTAAAACAACATGTATGTTGTATTTTTAAAATATAAAGTCTAAAAATATAAAGTATAAAGGTATTTGTTTATTTTTGAAGTTATTTAAAAACAAAGAAACTTATAAATTTACACTTAACTGCATATAATTTATTTAGAGAGATTTACATCAATATCCTAAAAAACTTGAATATTACATCAATATCCTTTTAAATTTTGTTATTACATAAATATCTTTTCAAAACTTAAAAAATACTCATATATATCTAAAAGTGTAATTTATATATAATTTAATCAATTAATTTTCAATATTTTATTTAGATATAATTTAGCATACTATATTTATTACCTTTTTACCCCTCTCAAGATGTATAAAATGGTAATGAACTGAATAAACTTTTTTTCGCAGATCTCTTTTTCATCTCTTTTTTTCCTTAGTCATCTCCTGATGTTGGATTAAACCATGCTTACTTACATCTATTTTTTTCGTAGATCTTTTTTATCTAATTTTTGCCTTACTTACAACCATGTGGAATAACTTTATTAGCGTATTTGTGGTAATGGGTTAATGGGTTTGTAACATCGTTTATCATAACTGCAAATGTGCTTTGTACAGAAGGCTTTTCCTTCAAGCTTTTAGTGGACCTTATTAAAATTTATGTTTTTTTTAATCATAAGTAAAGAGATTATATGAACAACACATTTTTGTAGACTGGAATTGTATGATGTATGTGCGCATTGAAATCGAAAGGGACGTGAACGAAACTGGACGAGCAAAAAGTAATCTTGATGGGGAAGAAGGCGTCAATGTCAAATAAATGTCTATATTTGATTTGGGGATAAGGGTAAAAATGTAATTTGACTGGTGAAATTAATATTGAAATAAAAGTTTCAAGATAAAACTAGCTTAAATTTGATTGAATTATTGATTTGGGTATATGCATTTTTAATTAGTTTCTCGAAATCTATATACTATAATATTTTATTTTCAATTAATAAATGAGCCAATAAATCTATTATTTTCGATGACACTTTCAATCGTGACTTTAGTTTTTCTTTCTGCCGAATGGAATGCTGAAATGTGTTAAGCATTGTAATCCTATAACGTTCATATAAGTATTACTAAAAGAGCTTAGATTTATAATTTGATTAAGTATATCAATCGGTGTTTCATTTTCACACGTATAATTTCTCTCAAAACTCTTAGTTTCAAAAATAACTATATGTTGTTAATATCTAAAAATTCTTATAATATGGCTTAAAGAACAAGGTTCACACAACTACCTTTTTAGCTTCTTATCATATAAGGATTTTAATTTTTAAATGCTAAATAATATAAAGATACCTTCATACACTCTAACTAAACTAGTCAAATTTACTTTCTAGTGATGTAAAAACTTGATCTGCAATGTATACGAATTAATCGGTTTTGAAAGTCTCTTTGCCGGTTTTTATAGTTTCATTGCCAACATCGTCATCATATTTTTCATTTCTACAAATAGCTCGTTTTCCTTTCAAATTTGCGATCTTCATTTATTTTTCTTTTAAATTTTTCTTTAGCGAAAACCAAAGCATCCTTAAAAGCAAATTTGATTGAAGAATGATATATGAATACATAATAGAGAGCCAGAGCGTGAAAATATGTTTGGGGTGTGAAAAAATAAACGTCAGTTCATTAATGTAAATAGTTTAATGGTTGTTATCACATGACTTAATTTAACCTTTGCTTATTTTTCCTGCAAAAATTAGTTTTTTATATACTTAATAAATTTAGGCTTAAATTTATACAACACTTAAGGTTAAAAAATGAAAAGTAGAAACAAAAGAGGCCCAAATATATGATTATTTAACATTTATCGGTTAATTGGAGAGTTTAATAATCAGATCTCTTAAGATGACAGCAAAAAAACACATTAGTGACTTTATATATATACAATGTCCTAAAAAAATCCGGGGCCTTAAAAAATTAGGGGCCTAAAGCCCTAGCTTTACTTGCCTTACCCTTGAGCCACCACTGCAAATAAATGTCTATATTTGATTTGGGGATAAGGGTAAAAATGTAATTTGACTGGTGAAATTAATATTGAAATAAAAGTTTCAAGATAAAACTAGCTTAAATTTGATTGAATTATTGATTTGGGTATATGCGAGGGTTTTACACGTTTTGAAAGATATAGATGTAATTTCAAATTTTAGAATGATATTGATGTAAGAGTTAATTGCATAAATCGTCCCTATGGTTTGTCGGGTTTAACGAAATTGGTCTTTAGAAACTATTTTTAACGGATCCTCTCCCTATAGTTCTGACCCGTATTGGGTTTGGTCCTTTGACCAATTTTTTTTGTTAGTTTGACTGTTTGAAATGATGAAATGACCACACTACCCTCATACTACTATTATTATTATTATTTACAAAAAGTTATTATTATTATTATTATAAAAATGCTCACACATATTTAATCCAAAAGCAAGATCAAACAATGTCTATATTTTTTTTCTTCCTGCTATACGTCACCAACAAACCCACTAAACAAAAATTATTTTCTTTAGTCTGTGCTCATTCATAGAGAAAAACCATTTGAAACATTAACATAAACCATTGTCACCATCATTCCATCATTGAACTCGCAACCATCACATCCTTTTCATAACCTCTAACAACACAATCACCACCACAACCATCAGATTTACCGTATGACACCGGCGGGATCTACCGTAAGCTGCCACCACCAAACATTAGTTTTATAGATCTGGATTTTTTTGAGCTTATGAATGGGGTTTTAACATCGGGTATAGGTTTGTGTTCAGTGGATTTTGCGACATCAGATTTAAGTGGTCTAGAAGTTAGAAGATGAACACTGTGGCGGTGGGGTTATTTCCTTCGGATACTTTTGTGGTTTAAATCCATTAAAAAACGCAGGGTTGAGTAAAAAATTGGGGTCGAAGAAATTTAAGGTTGAAGATATTTGGTGGGTATTAATGTTTTCGCGGTAAGGGTTGAAGAAATTTTGGGTTGAAGAAAATTTGGGGTTGAAGAAGTGTGTAATCTGTGAATGTGAATGTGTGTTTAATTGTGTGTGTTTTTAATGATGAAGTGTGTAATTTGTGAATGTAGTTGTTAACTAAATAATGAAGAACGGTAAATAGTTTCAAAAGAAAATAAGTTTTTCTCTTTGAATGAGCACTGAAGGGGTTTTTTATATACAAAAAGACACAATTACCCTTTCATGTGCACGTCACATGTCCAACTTAACGGTCAAACTAACAGAAAAATTGGTCAAGGGATCAAACCCGATACGGGTCACAACCACAGGGAGAAGATCCGTTAAAAATAGTTTCTAGGGACTAATTCCGTTAAACCCAACAAACCATAAGGACGATTTATGCAATTAACTCTTGATGTAATATTAAAGTTTTATAAAGATATGAATGTAAATGCTTAATTTATTTAAAATTCAGCCATTAAAGTTTTATTAATTACCTTTTTTTAAGTTTTTGTTTGTCACAAATTTGACACATATTTTTATGTGTTTTTTTTCTCCATCAAATTATTCCACAAAAATTTCAATTTTGACTAAATTGAATTCAATTTGGACTTCTTTTAACCAATGAGATCGCACGATTTTGCATACGTGTCAAAATCAAGAGACCTGATTGGTCTAGATTTTTTTCTATAAGATTGTTTTGCTAAGAAAACTCCAAATTGATGTAACTTTTTTGTGCAATACGTAGAAGGGGGTGAATACGTTTCTGTTTAAAAACTTTAAATCTTTTGTATCAAATCGCCATTCAAGTTAGATGTAATATGAGAGGTCTCGATAATAGATTTATAATAACAAGGGCATATCTTAACAATACAAGCACAACCACAATATTAACTACAAAGTACTACACAATCACAATTAACACAATATACGCAACTATCCACACAATCATGAACACAATGCAAATATAAAAGTAAAGCGATAAATGTAAATAAAAGCGTAAAGAGATAGGTAAAAAGAAATGCAAACCGAACACGATGATTTATAGTGATTCGGTCACGAAGCTCCTCTTCGCCCTACTACACTCCCCGAGTACCCAACTCGATGGTTACTTCACTAGTCAACAAGCTCCCTTCATGGCGGAGAAAACCTTACAAATTGCTTACATTGTTTTCCGACACTAAGCTAGGTGTCGAGTTCTTCTTCGGGTACAACCAAACCCGTTATGTTTTATGGCTCAACATAACAAACCTTGCGTTTTAAGGCCTAAACACATAAACCGTGCCACTTATATTATTTTTCGACACTAAGCTAGATGTTGAGTCTTAATCTTAGCTAGAAGCAATCTACCACCCACACTTGTATTTTAAGGACTAAAATACTAACCGGATCTCACACTTATATTTTGAACTAACACACTAGCCATATCTAATTACTACTAAAGATTGAAAGACATGAACTCGATCAATATGTAACAAATGTTACAAATGGACTAACTTGACTACATAACTTCGTATCTTGACGATGATGAAAGTTCTTCTCTTGCACTTAAGGAAAGAAAGAATGGATAGAATATTAGATCACATTTAAACAAGATTAAACAAGTTAAATGATCAAAGATGTAGAGAGATGTAGTGAGATTTAGAGAGAGAAAGAACTGAAAGAAATCTATGCAAAAGGGTTGCCAAAAATGCTAGGAACAGTCCAGTATTTATAGACAAAGGAGGGGAGCGTCTTTACTGTAGATGCTCCCACGGTCCTAGATATATCTGGGAGCCGTTCTCCCTATAAGGGTGTCGTCCTAGGTAGACGCTCTCTTTTTTGTCTTTTAGTGGGAATGTTTATCTGGTGCATTTTTGTCCTTTTTGGGGAGGGAAACCAGATTTAAATATTTTATTAATTAAATAAAACATTTCCTTATTAATAAAAATATTTTGTATATTTTTATTTTTATAAAAAGGTTTTATTGCATTTGTAAAAATGTAAGGTTTAAAAGATAAAAGGTTTATCTTTGATCATCCTACAAGTTTAATGTTTGTTTGTACGTACCTTATGTGATTTACATCGGGTGCAAACAGATGTCAGTGTTGATGCAGACTTGAGATATCGAGAGATGTTGATGCATGTATGCATTGATAATTTGTGATTACGGGTACTTTGTGCACTTTACGTTGCGTATTACAAGTTACATGTATGTCATCACCAAAACATAAAGAGACCGTATATATTAAATATTATAATATTTGCACTAACAATCTCCTCATTTTTGATGATGACAAAATATGTAAACTGTAACTCATAGTAAAGTTTGAAAGTTACTCGTTTACACTCCGTCTCCCCCTTTTGTCGAAACAAAAAGGCAC
>BQNB010077264.1:0-30897 GCA_026074375.1 Tanacetum coccineum | reverse complement strand
GATCACCATTGCTTTAATCCCTAAGATAGATTATAATCATCAAATAATGATGCTTTATGCGGATACGTTTAATTGTGAAATAATTCTTCGTATCTAGGTCTTAGGAAGAAGAACCACCGAAGTCTTAAGAATGATATGCCGCCTCGAGATAAGTAATCATTGCACTAAACAAACAAACCAATGTTCTGATTGGATAAATAATGGTTAATACAGTTTTTTTATATTTGGCTAGACCGCTCTTTTATCTTTTGTTAATTTGCTTGCGTGTGTTTTAGTATCTTGAATTAATTTTAGTCACCACAAAACCCGTGCCAGTCTCTCAAGCTGAAAACCCCCTTATCTGTTAGATTTAGGATTAACATAGGTTTAGCATAGGTTTAACATAGAATAGAATTAACTTAGTTTAGATAACCAAAATATTAATTTTTTTAAAGATTGTTTCTCGCTCTTAGTGATCAACATCGTACTTACCATGAAACTCCCATCGACCGGGTACACTACCCGTTAAAGTGTTGTTTTCGGTAAGGTCAGTAAAATATAAATTTAAAACTTGAAATATAAATTACAACCACACAATGACACATCACTAGCTTATCCAAAACAAACTCACCCAACTACAAGAGAAAAAACTTACATTGGGTAATCAAATCACCTACCTATGTTAACCTTTCATCTTCTAGTGACAAACAAAAAAATGAAAGAATGCCATCTATATCACCCCGTGTTTTAGGGTCATTGTACGACGTCAATAAATTCACTATTTATTTTTAGTATTGTACGCGTTTGCTTTTAAATCGTAATCGTTAAGTTAAATCGCGTAAGCTAAAAATTATCATTCAATTTAAACGGGCATCAAACAATTAAATGTTTACATCAAGCAAGTGCTAAGTAATTATTTTGAGATAATTATTAACTTTATTCATTTTATTTTTATTGGTTGCGTAAAGTGTTTACGTTTTGCGATAAAAATATGTTTAGGCATACCCGAAACCACCAAAACTTATCTACGCTTCATCAAATACCTATGTTTATATCCGATGCTTAAAGTTTTTATTAAACTTTACCCATGGTTATGTTTGTGTCGTCCCACATAAAATAAACCAACCAAGACATTTAAATTTCAAGAGTACACTTTAATAAATAAAACTACACATTACTTTCATTTCATTTTTCATCAAGATAAATAGCTAGTCATTTCCATCCTTGATTTCATGGGATAACCTACATCTAAGGGAACAAAGAAACACAAGTACCATGTATAAACTTAGAGCTAGTAAGAATAGGCTCATGACTAGTGGTTTTGACCACTAGTCACCCTTAATTCCCTCACTATGTTTGCCCCCCCCCCCCCCCTTGCCATATTTGGTCTTTTGGTTTTTATTTAAACATCATTGACTATTCTAAGGATATATATTACTAGTAGATAACATTCAAAAGTCATAACACTTAGCAAATCAAACTCATCTCTCTTGTTTCTCACTCTATACCCACGGCACAACTCCAAAAACCAAAAACAATTCATACAAATTTATTTACCTCATTTACAAGCTTTTCTACATTATATCTAAGCCATTCCAAGGAGGTTTGAAGGCTTGGTTAAGCCTTTACAAGGGTTAAGTAAGGATAAAGGAAGATTAGGGTTTCAAACTAATCTAGGGTTTTCTAAGCTTTGCAAGGATATTGTGGTTTGTCGTATTACATCATCATAAGGTTATCTAAAACTTTTATAACTTTACATTTATCATTTTATGCATATATAAGTTTATGTAGCAAAATCACCATTAGGATACTTTTAAACATGAAAAATGAACTTGTACTTGTAATCATGATTGTGTATACTTTTATTCATGTTATAAAGTTGTTAATATCATAATATGATGGAAATATAAGTATTGTATCATGTTGGTTTAAGTGTAAAAAGTGTATGTATAAACTAGTAAGTAAAAGTTACTTAAGAAAGTTTATGATTTAAGAGCATTGTTAAGGACTTGTGATTCTTGGACATTTTTGGACAATGATAGACTTAAGGACCCTAGGAATATAATACATGTGTTATATAGTGTTGTAAAAGATTTGTAACAAAGTGGCTAAACAAGAAGGTTATAAAATCAAGCCTAAACATGTTTTTATGAAAAACATCAAAACTTTTTGTTTTAATTCGACACATATCCTATTAATTTTATATTTTTATAAAATAGTACGTCTCATGATGATTCTAAAATGATAATAAACTAGAAAACAGATTAATAACAAAGAAGATACGTAGTTTACAAGTTATACGTTAATTAAACGCGTTATAAAAGAAATTTTATAATAACAAGTTACAAAATACTACTGATATATATGGTTGGTTATTTTTCTCAGATCACATATATTTTTAGGATTCCAAAATAATAAGAATCGTAATTTTTTGATCAATAACGAAGGAGTTATGAATTACGCGAGTTTATATACTTAAATGTATAAAAATACTTTTATAAAACTATTTTTATAAAATTTACTGTTCATATCAGACATGAACATCTTGAAAACACCATTAATATGATATAACTTTTAATAACAAAGAGGTGCTCGAAAGAATCGCTAAAAACATAGCTATAACGAATAAAATACGACATTTACGGGTTTTACAATAACTAAATCTATAAAAATAACTTTATAAACTGTTATGAACAGTAAAAGTAATGTTCACCAGTAGGTAAAAAATATGAAAATGTAATATTTTGATAAGTCGTCTTAATACGAAAGCGTGGACATAAGAAACGTAAGAAACGGGCTTAAAACGATAAAGTTACGTCGTTTTTACTAATGAACTATTTATAAACGTTTTAACTTTATAAATACGATTTCACAAACGCAATTAGATGGTGATCTAGCTATATAGAATTATATATGGCGTTAGTTAATCAATGTGCTTAGTACTTATATGACCTACGTTTAATTATGTTGCATTCCGTCATTTTCGTGACGCATTTTCTGTTGTATTTGGATTTTTCTTCACATTATCTCAACACACAATTCATACTACAAGGTGTGTGTTTTTTTTAGCCCCATGTTTTACATTTTAATGATTTACAAGTTTTGGGGTGAGAAAGATATGCATGTTTTACAATTGGACGCAAGTGGACATTTTACATTATGATTACGTGTTTGCCTAAGTAGCGATAACCCCCTGAGCCCATTATCATGATCTGTTAATTTTGTGTGACGCGAATGTTCTATAATTAGAATCTATTGGGATGACATCCCATTTGTGAGTCATGCTCACTTCGGCGGTTTGCCGGACATACGAACGTAATGTCGAACATAGGATTTTGGGGTACAGATCATCATCACGGGGCAATGTTGGCATTTTTATAGTTGCAATTCATACATTGTCGAAGCTTCAGTGTCATGAGCTTAGAAAACGTAATTACATTTTATGATGTTTGAATCTGTTTGTATTATCTGGGGGATTTCTTACGTCCTACTTCTACATTTTATAAACCTATGAAATTCACTCAATATTATGTTGTCGTTTTATTTTAAGCATTATTTCTCAGGAGATCAGTTGGAAAAGACATGGGATACATTGTGGTTGTTATTTTGGAAGTCTTGCATTAAAGATTTGTTGCATTACACTTTTGGGACTCATTTGTTATGAACTAGAATCTTTGGTAATATGTGCTTTTGAACATGTGAAGCTTCGGCTTTTTTGTAACAAATATTTGCTAAATCACAATGTAATCAGTTTTTAAATGACTTTTGGGTCATTCTTATATATATCTTGTGTTATTGATCTATGGAAGTATCACCCCAACCATATTCAGCTTTGCGATCCAATTTGGAGGGTGTTGCGATTGGTATCAGAGCCAGGTATAGAGAACCTTGTTTTAAATATTTTTGCTAGACTATAACGTTTTTTCAAAACATTGCATTCTTACAATGGATTTTTCACATGACATATATACATACACTACTTGTTGCATTAGTGGGTTAAGCCTAGATGCATTTAGGATTGATATAACTGTTTTGGTATAAATATATATTACTATAAGAGTCTTATATTAAATATTAATATAAGCTATTTTGGATTTTCAGATACTATCATGTCGGACTCTGAGGATTCCACGGTTACATACACGGAGGTATCTAGTCCGTTTGAGGGCTTATCAAAAATTGGATTCCCAGGAGTTGTTGGACCTGAGTATGAGGGACTGCCACTGGATGCTAGATGACCCATATGTGCAGGTCGTTTTTTTAGGCCTCCACATCTCTGACTACGTACCTCCCCCCCCCCCCCCCCCCCCCCCCCCCCCCCCCCCCCCCCCCCCCCCCCCCTCCCCCCCCCCTGCCCTGAGGAGCCAGAGCAAGCGCCACCTCTACCAGAATTTGTTCCAGAGCTGGTTTATCCGGAGTTCATGCCACCAGAGGATGAGGTACTCCCAGTTGAGGAGCAGCCACTACCTGCTGCTGTCTCACCTACTGCTGATTCACCAGGCTATGTTCCTGAGTCGGATCCCGAGGAGGATCCAGAGGAGGGTGATGATGAGGACCCTGAGGAGGATCATGTCGATTATCCGGCTAACGAAAGAGACGATGGCGATGATGAGGATGAGTCATCAGACGATGACGATGATGTTGGTATTAAGGAGGATGAGGAGGAGGAGGAGCACCTAGCTCCTGCCGACTCTACAGCTGTTGCTTTTCCAGTTGTTGATCATGTCTCATCCGCTGAGGAGATTGAGCCATTTGAGACAGACGAGTCTGCGCCACACTACACCGCTCCTGCATTACTGGGTTACTGCTAGGTTATCGAACCGGCATGAGCCACCTTACAACCATTGTTGGTCTGATACAGAGGGTGCCAGGTCCCTGCTATACCTACTCCACCACCATCACCACTTTCCCCATGGTCATCACCACTACCTCAGATTCTCTCACCACCACTACCAGTATCACCACCACACTGAGTACTCTCCTAGTCCTACTTATCCATTAGGATATCAAGCTGCTATGATCCGGTGAGAGCCAGAGGCCCCATCTACTTCACCATTTCACCACTGCCACATATCTTAATCTACCATACCAGAGCAGTACTCTACATCAGGTACACCTCATCAGGGACACCAACACTCCTACCTATACCAGTCACTACATCATCACCATATTTGATGCTACCCTTTGCCTGACCATGGAGCGGATAGGCGAGGGTTTGCTTACCACCTCGGAAGATGTTATGTTTTGCTTTTGGTCCTAGGTACGAGGTCGAAGAGATCTCGTCTGCCCCCACTACTAGACCTCCTAGAGGTTTCAGGGTGGACTATGGTTTTGTTGCCACTATGGATAGGGAGATTATGCGGGATCTAGAGAGAGATGTGGTATTGAATCACCGATACTTAGGTTGAGATGCTGGTAGACATGCCAGGGGCACCAGCGACTGATGACATAGAGTTGGGTCGACGGATGACAGAGTTTGCCACTAGGGTTAGGCCCAAGACACTGAACGAGATCTATGTTGAGGTTGGATGATGAGCAGACTGAGCGACAGCTGATGGCTGGTCAAAACATGTTGGTTAGGGATAGGCGTGCACATGCTCGTACAGCTCTACTGATGTATAAAGAGAGGCTAGCGATATCTAAGAGGCTGGGGAAGATCCTATGGGACGCTAGTGATCTTGCACTTTCAGATGTTATGTCAATGCGTGCTACTGTATTGGGTCAGCAGGCAGTGATTACAGAGTTGCAGGCAGCGGACCGCCAGAGACAGGCGATAATTACAGAGTTGCTGGCAGCGGACCACAGGAGATAGGCACAGTTCATTGAGGCACTAAAGCTGCTGAAGAAGAAAATTCAGACCTAAATGGACTAAAGTTCGAGAGTCAACAGGACCCGCTAATGGTCTAGACAGCCCGACTGCACCAGGAGGTGGTAGCAAGTTCGTAGATCTTGTTATGGCTTGTTATGTTGTCACAACCTTAATAAGTTTTCGGGTAATTCCGGCTAGTATGGCTTTAGGTTGTATATTTTTGTAACCTAATCGTTGTGATCATTTTGTATCTGAAACATCAAGCTGTTTCAAATATATAGGAACTGGTGGGTATTATGTCATGTCTGTAATCGAATTTATTATGAATGAATGTCGATTTAGCTACACCATTGTTAACTTCAATTCAGTTGTATATTTCACTGTGTGATGTGATCTCTCTTTACTTATTATGTATATGTCATGTCATGGTTATGATTTTGTGAAATCTAACGGGTATTATATTTTCTTATGATTGAAGAAAATGGCACTAAAAAGGGCCACGAGGTCAAACACAGCCCCAAAAACAACCACCACCACAACTATCACTAATGCCCAACTTCAGGCAATGATTGACTAAGGCGTTAACAAAAGCACGAATGGCAATGACAGCCATGTTTTGGGAACATGTGTTAGAAGGACGGATCGAGTTGCTAGAGAGTGCACTTACCCAGACTTCATGAAGTGCCAACCTCTGAATTTCAAGGGCACGAAAGAAGTTGTCAAATTGATTCAATGGTTTGAAAAAATGGAAATTATGTTCAGTATAAGCAACTGCTCGATGGAGAACCAAATCAAGTTTTCCACTTGTACTCTTCTCGCAGGTGCGCTAACATGGTAGAAACTGTTGGTCATGATGTTGTGTATGCAATGACTTGGACAAACCTGAAAAGAAGATGACTAACAAGTACTGCCCGAGGGTCGAGATTAAGAAACTGGAGGCTGAGTTGTGGAATTTAAAAGTTAAAAGGTATAACGTGATAGGTTACAACCAACGTTTTCAGGGAACTGGCATTGCTGTGTGTTAGAAGTTTCCTAAAAGAGTTGACAAGATTGAGAGATATGTCGGGTAATTTACCTGACATCATTCAATGTGAAGTGTAAGTGCATCAAAGCTAAGCAATGCAAGAGGCGATTGAAATAGCAAATTGAAAACTGATGGATAAGAAAATCTATACTTTTGCTGAGCGTCAGACAGAGAAACAAGGAAAGCAAAGATGATAACCACCAACAACCACAACTCAAACAAAACAAAGATGGCAGAACACTGGTCGGGCCTTACACTCCAAGGATATGGTGTGAAGAAAAGCCATTACGGGGGGATCTAATACCCTATGAGCTAAATGTAATTATCACTACGATGTCATTGTGCTCCTAAATGTCAACAAGTGCATCCGAGTTAGGGGCACATTTGGCCTCATGCTGTAGGGAGTACTGCCAATGCCAACATGCTAACAACCAAAGGGGCCATGGGGCAAGTGTCAAAAACCCACGTGCTATAAATGTGGAGCCCAGGACACTTTAAGAGGGATTGTCCAAAGCTTGAAAAAAACAACCGCGGTAACCAAGCTGGAATGGCAAAATGCTCTTAAACAAGAGTGTATGAGGTAGGCAGTAGGGAAAAACCTTGAATCCAACGTGCGTAAGGGTATGTTCCTTCTATATAAACGCTATGCCTACTGTCTTTTTTGATATTAGTTCCGATAGAAAACTTGGTGTCTACTGCATTGGCTCCCAAAATGATATCACACCAACTGCATATTAGATCATATTATGATGTTAAACTGGTCGACGAGAGAATAATTAGGTTAAACACTATCCTTAGGGGTTGTACATTAAATCTCCTGAACCACCCATTCAATATAAACTTAATGCCCATAGAACTTGGTAGTTTTGATGCTATGTACCAAGCGATCATTGTGTGTGCCAAGAAGATCGTTTGCATCCCCTGGGGAAATGAAACATTAATTGTTCATGGTGACGAAAGCAACCGGGGAAACAAGAGTCGTTTGAACATCATCTCGTGCACCAAAACTCAAAAATATTTGCTAAAAGGATGTCAAGTCTTTTTGGCACATGTTACCATGAAGAAGGCAGAAGACAACTCAGAGGAGAAGCGACTTGAGGACGTACCAATCATCTGGGATTTTCCTGATGTATTCCCTGAGGACTTGCCGGGTCTTCCTCTGACTCGACAAGTGGAATTTCAAATCGATTTGATACCTGGTGCTGCACCCGTAGCCCGGGCACCTTATCGATTGGCACCTTCTGAAATGAAAGAGTTGTCGGAGCAACTGAAAGAACTATCTGACAAAGGCTTTATAAGACCCAGTTCCTCACCCTGGGGAGCTCCGGTCTTGTTTGTCAAGAAGAAGGATGGATCATTCCGGATGTGCATTGATTACCGAGAATTGAATAAACTGACGGTGGATAGAATGTTATCCACTCCCATAATTGTTGGATTATTTGATCAGCTTCAAGGGTCGAGTGTCTACTCGAAGATCGACCTAAGGTCGGGTTATCACCAACTGAGGGTTCGAGAAGAAGACATTCCGAAGACCGCTTTCAGAACTCGTTACGGCCATTATGAATTTCAAGTTATGCCATTTGGTTTGACAAACGCACCGGCCGTATTCATGGACCTTATGAATCGGGTGTGCAAACCATATCTGGATAAATTCGTGATTGTCTTTATTGACGATATTCTGATATATTCGAAGAACAACACGAACACAAAGAACACCTTAAGTTAATCTTATAGTTGCTTATGGATAGAGGTGTTGTATGCCAATTTGATGTCTGCATCTGTTGCATTATCACGGGAAAAGTCTTGCGGTCCTGCATAATATAATTTTTCTAACCTATGAATTCATCAACAATTTTGTTGATATTTTAAGCAATGTTTTCAGGTGGTCAATAGCCATGAGGTGCCAGAGATACATTGGTGAAACTTTTGTTTATCATGTTAAAGATTTGGACGTAATATGTTTTTGGAAATGTATTGTCAATCTTTGTAATATTAAACATGGAACAAGTAAAGCTATATGCTTTGTGTAATAAGTCCTTTATCAAATCCAATGTATCATTTTAAATGACTTTTTGTCGTTCTTATATATCTTGTACTATTGATCTATGAAGTGACACACCCCGGATATGCTTATTCCGCTGCGACCCAATTTAGGGGTGTGTTGATGCAAAGAGAGAAGATGATTTCTTATGCATCACGCCAGTTGAAGATTCACGAGAAAAACTATACGACTCATGATTTGGAACTTGGAGCAGTAGTGTTCGCTCTAAAGATTTGGAGGCACTACCTGTATGGAACCAAGTGTACAATGTTCACTGATCATAAGAGCTTACAGCACATTCTTGATCAGAAGGAACTGAACATAAGATAACGCCGATTGGTTGGAGTTGCTCAGTGATTATGATTGCGACATTCCTTATCACCCGGGAAAGGCAAACGTTATTGCAGATGCTCTAAGCAGGAAGGAGAGAGATCAACCATTAAAAGTTCGAGCCTTAGTCATGACTATTGGCTTGGATCTTCCCAAACAAATATTGAATGCTCAGACTAAAGTACAAAAACCAAAGAACATCAAGAACGAAGATGTTGGAGGCATGTTGCTTGAAAATGCTAAGGATCCGGAGAAAGTTAGAAAAGAAAAGTTGGAACCGCATGCGGATGGAACTCTATGCTTCAATGGCAGGAGTTGGTTACCATGTTATGGCGAATTAAGGACTGTGATTATGCACGAGTCCCACAAGTCAAAATACTCCATTCATCTGGGTTCCGACAAGATGTACCAAGATATGAAGAAGCTATATTGGTGGCCCAATATGAAAGCCAACATCGCCACCTATGTTAGCAAGTGTTTGACCTGTGCTAAGGTCAAGGCCGAACATCAAAGACCATCAGGGTTGTTGGTACAACCCGAGATACCTAAATGGAAGTGGGACAACATCACGATGGATTTTGTCATGAAGCTTCCTAAGTCGTCGCAAGGCTACGACACTATTTGGGTGATTGTTGACCGACTCACTAAGTCTGCATCCACACCGATAGAGAGACTGATCCCTTGGATAAACTTGCAAGAATGTACCTAAAAGAGGTGGTCACGAGACATGGAATACCTGTCTCAATCATTTGTGATCGCGACCCGAGGTTCTCATCAAATTTCTGGAGGTCACTTCAGAACGCTTTGGGTACTAACTTGGATATGAGTACTGCGTACCATCCACAAACCGATGGGCAAAGCGAGAGGACCATTCAAACTCTTGAGGATATGCTACGTGCTTGTGCGATCGACTTTGGAAAGGGTTGGGTTAACCATTTGCCATTAGTCGAGTTTTCATACAACAATAGCTATCATCAAGCAACACCGCACCATTTGAAGCACTTTATGGTCGAAAGTGTCGTTCACCTGTTTGTTGGACCGAAGTTGGAGAAGCTCAAATCCTCGGTCCAGAATTGATACAAGAGACGACCGAGAAAATTGTCCAAATTAAGCAAAGGATGCAAGCTGCTCGCGACCGACAGAAAAGTTACGCCGATCTAAAGCGTAAACCGATGGAATTCCAAGTCGGGGATAAAGTTATGCTTAAAGTTTCGCCTTGGAAAGGGGTAGTACGTTTTGGCAAACGGGGGAAGTTAAACCCCAGGTATGTTGGACCTTTCAAAGTGTTAAAAAGGGTTGGAGACGTTTCTTACAAGCTCGAGCTTCCTGAGGAGCTGAGCAGAGTTCATAATACGTTTCACGTGTCTAACTTAAAGAAGTGTCATGCCGACGAACCATTAGCCGTTCCATTGGATGGACTTCATTTTGATGACAAGCTTCGGTTTGTCGAGGAACCTATAGAGATCACAGATCGTGAAGTTAAACGGTTGAAGCGAAGCCGTATCCCAATTGTCAAGGTTCGATGGAACTCAAGGCGGGGCCCTGAGTTTACGTGGGAACGTGAAGATCAATTCAGGAAGAAATATCCACACCTCTTTACCAAAACTTACACGTCGTCAAGTGGGCCGTGTGGATAAACCATGAAGGACAGCTCGTTTAACGGGGGAAGTCTATAACACCTTGTGTTTTCAAGTCTTTGACGACGTTGATAAATCTAATATTCATCTTTTGTATTTATACGCGTTTGTTTTAATTGTAATCGATACGTTAAATCGCGTAAGCTAAAAATTAGCATTCAATATAAACGGGCATTAAACGATTAAATGTTTACATCAAGCAAGTGTTATATGATTATGTAGAGGATAATTATTAACATTTCATATTTTTTAATATCGTATACTTATGATTTACGTTTCCAATAAAACGCGTTTAGGCAAACCAGAAATCACAAATCACTAAAATGCCCTAAATAACTCCTAGAAAATTTAAATAGATATTTATCTAAAATATCTTTTAGATATTTTCCTTTAACTTAACCCTAGTTAGCTTAACTAGAGTTCCTTAACCTTAGTTAAGCCCTATATAAAGCCTAAACTAGAAAACATAAATCATAACATATATTTCTTAACAAATTTTTCACACATTTCTCTCATTTCTCTCATCATATATCACGGCTCAAAACCATCTCCATAAACACATCCATACTTGATTTTCTAGATCAAATACATATTGTTCTTACACTATTCTAATGTGTTTCTAAAAAGATCGATGTTGAATTCTCGTTTTCGAAGATTTAGAAATATTGTGCAATGATTCCGGTTTTCATAGATTAAGGGTTTATTTTTATATTTTTTTTTTTTTTTTTTTTTTTATTTTTTATTTTTTCTATGTTATAATCTTGGTTTGATATCCCAAAACAAGGTTTAATCATTTGTTCTTCATCCTTCATCTCTAAGGTTATCTAAACCCTTTATACTTTCCATTTCAAGATTATTTATGTGTGTATACATGTTCTTTATTAGCTAAATCACCATTTAGGACCATTGAATAGTAAAAAGAGTTTTACCTATATTTATAAAATTATAACACTTTTTCTTATGTCATATTGCTATATATATCATGAAATAATAGATCTATAAGTATGTTAACATGTTGTTTAAGTATAAAAATGATTATGTATAAATTAGGGTTTTTAAAGTGTTTAGTAGGAAAGTATAACTCTTGATAATACAGGGCTGTTTTAAATTCGACACTTATATAGTAGGGATTTAACTTTTATAAAAATAATACGCCTCATGACGATTCCAAAATGTATAGAAACTTGAAAAACCGATTTATAACGAAAAAGATACGATAAAAATACGATTTACGTTAATACTTTTATAAAACTATTTTTATAAAAAGTACTATTCATTACAGAAACTCATATTTTTAAAACATCAAAAATATGATATAACTTTTAATTACGAGATCGTACTCGAAAGAATCGCTAAAAAATGAACTATAACGAATAAACTACGACATTTACGAGTTTACGCTAATTAAAACGTAAAAACGAGTATATAGCTGTTGTGAATAGTAAAATACTATTCACAAACAGAAAGTTCAAAATTTAAATATCTAATAATTTGGAACACTCGTCTTTGTACGAAAGTGTGGGTCATAATAAAACGTTAAATTATGGTGCTTAAAACCGCAAAAGTTTATTGACCAAATTAGGTCATTTTTACAAAAAGTATATTTATAAACGTTTTCACTTTATAAATATTATTTTACTAAAACGATTAGTCGGTGATTATGCTATATAGAATATTACGTGGTTATCAAAGTGCTATAATACTAGGGAGTTTCATAATGAGGCCTCTTCGGATGGCGTATCGACGAGTTGTTGGATTTACGATTTAAAGTGTCCTAACTCCTCGTACGTCATGTCATGACCTCTTAAATTATGATAGCCCGAACGATAGTACGATGTAACAACTATAGGATTATATAATGTTATTAATTAAAGTACTCGGTACTTATACGACCTATATTGAATTAGGTTGCATTCGGGAATAATCGTGAAGCATTCCCACACTTGATATAAATTATCAGATCACTCACTTGAGGTGAGTTCATAGCCCCACACTTTTTACAGTTTTACTGATTTACTATTATTTGGGGTGGAAACATGCTTTGTTTTACAAATTGGACGCAAGTGGATATTTTGCATTGATTACATGTTTGCCTAAGTAGCGATAACCCAAGTTAAGCCCATTATCATGAACTGTCAATTGCATAGATGTAGTTGGGAATTACATTATGTGAGCGCGAATGTTATTTAATAGATCTATTTGGGAAACGACCTCCCCGTTCGGGTGACTAGCTATCACCGGGAACGAACGTTATAGCATGTCGAATCAGGGATGTTTCGGGTTAGAACATCATTTCGGGCTGAGTAGCAATATTTTGCGAACAAGACTGTCGAGCTTCAGTGTCATGAGCTTAGTGTAAATGTAATCTGGTTTTGTGATTGTTTGCATATGTTGTAACATCACGGGAAAGTCTTGCGGTCCTGCATAATTTAAATACATAAACCTATGAATTCACCAACATTTTTGTTGACGTTTTAAGCAATGTTTTCAGGAGGTCAATAGGCACGAGGTGCCAAAGATGCATTGGGTTACGTTTTGGATTGCACGCTTAAAGACTTTTATATCATATTTTGGGAAATCTATGTCATCTTTTGTAATATTAAACAAGGAACAAGTGAAGCTATAAGCTTTTGTAATATGTCTTTTAATTAAATCCAATGTATCAATTTAAACGACTTTTTGTGTCGTTCTTATATATATCTTGTGCTGTTGATCTTGAAGTAACACGCCCCAGACCCTTATTCCGCTGCGACCCATTTTGGGGGTGTTACAATGTTGATCCTCCTAAAGGGGGAGAAATAGGCGAAAAGGTATTTTGGAAATTATATGTATCTAGATAGAATAAAATAGAGTTCATAATTTCTAGTTAGGTATAGAAAGCTACCAGATAAAGATCAACTTAACTGCACCAACGTTGATATTTCCTGGTATTGAAGCACATGATCCGTACTCAATAGTAGATAAGCCAAATACATGTTTGATTTACTTAAACAACAAATATGAGAAACAGGTTATGTATTTGGTGAAGATTGTAAAGTTCTGTGATGCTACGTTAAAAAAAGTCTTGAATGAAGTAAAGCTAAGGATCTTTCAAAATCAGTTCTGGAAGAAACCACCTCGGCTGGGTGAATTAGACCTTGACATAATGAAAGCGTACGAAAGAGAAATAACCAAGCGTCTAAGACATCGTGAGCAGATGAGAAGGTGGGAATCATTTATGAATGGAAGACTAATTCTACCGACGATGAAGCGTTTGTAATAATCAACACTTAGGGGGAGATTATTAGGTTCAAGAAAAGTGTTTATTATTAAATGAACTGGTCTTCGTATAGTTTATAGTTTTATTAGTAATTATAATGTAATAAAGTCTATCTTGGTTAAAGTTAAGTAAAGTTGACCAAGGTTTGACTAAAGTTAGGAAAATAGAATAGGAGGTTTGGTTCGGTTTCGGTTCGGTTCGGGTTAAAACCAAGAAAAATACACTTAAACTATCTATTCGGTTCGGTTTTTGTCGGTTCGGTTCGGGTTTTGTTTTTCTCAGTAAACTTTGGTACGGTTTCGGTTCGCGTTTTTCTCTAAACTCGGTTTTCGGTTCGGTTTGGTTTTTGTCAGTTCGGTTTTGAACTGATGCTCACCCTTATTAAGATCCCTGTTTTGGAACGATGGTAGATTAAATTTACTAAAGTTTTAGTTTTAAACATCCTTTTAGGTGTCTATTACTATTTTTGTTTGAATAAGTTGGGGATATGAAGAAACCGTTTTTCATTGTTATTGAAGCACAATCCTTACCTTAGAAAACATCAATGAGCTTGCGAATTATTTGCATACGTTAATTTATCTGAGAAAATAAAAAACAACGAAGGCACTCAATATGTGTAAAATTTCCGTCTTTTTATTGGTTTAGCGAATATTATTCGACCTTAACGTATTGTCCGAACTTACTATGTATTTTCTATAAAATGTGATTGATTTGGTCTTAGCCTGAAGTGATAATGGTGTTCGCTTTGCAATGTTTATGCTTACATGTGCTGAAAATTATTCTTGATATTTTATTGCAATGTAGATGGGTTGTGTAGTAAATATTAGTATAGAAAAAAAAATACAAAGTATGTTTTGTTAATGGTCCCATGTATTTTCCTGCGTGTAGCCTAAATTTATTTTGTTAATCGGCTGCTATTTTACTACAGGGTTACACACTCGAGGATGCAACAGGATTGGCGATTAAAGGGGATGTAGATATTCAAATGGTTTATGCTACAACACTCCCGACCTCTCATCGAAGTTTCTCACCACATAGGGTATAGAAATGTACGAGAAGTGCAAAATAAAACCCTGACCACATAACCCAATACGAGAATTTATTAGGATTTTATCTGCTACTAATGACTTCGCTAAGTGCATGGCTATTAGGAAAACAAATTGCAGCTCGAGCAGCTTCAGTGTCGGTAAAGGTACAAAGCCAAATCCTTTGGATCTCAAACTCTTCATCACTAGAATCATCATACTCTCTATTTAATTTCAATGAGCATCACACTTTTCTATGTAGGCTTCCTAATGGGTATGTGTTGCGAGTACACGCCAACAGTGATTCTTTCCCTCCTCATCATACAGTAAAACTTGGTTTGAGAGGATAGAGTGGTAGGAATACCAACTGCTCTTACTCTTCGATGCTTATGATTGGTCCACGATATTTATAGTCTTTGTCTGTTTCACTAACTCAAAATGGGCAATTCAAAGAAAGAGATATGTATGGCATGTAATTGTTGCACTTGGGTGCCTTTACATGGCTCATGATTATAGATATTTTATGCGTTAGTTTTAGCTCTATCACTCCATGGTTATCTTACGTACTGATTTTTATCATGTTTTTAGGCTGGATTTCTATATATAGCTGAAAGAAATTAGTTCTTTTTGCTGAAAAGCCCATCCGTAGTCTTAAACTTTTTGGGTCGTGACTAGTAGTTGATACTTGATAGCTTAACTTGAACTCTCTAAAGCCACACAAGTATTTAAAAGAGTAAATAGCAAAATCCGTGCTTGTGGTTCGACGAAATTGCATGTTTGGTTCAACCTTTCTGAAAGTGAAGGCATGGTCCTCGTGGGGAACTTTGTCATGCATCTATTGTCCATAGAATGAGAAATTGGAAACTTTTAAAGTGCGGACACGGTTTTTGTTAGGGACGGTAAATGCACACCTAATAGGGACGACAATTGCACACCTAAGTTCTTTACAGGGCTACACTTGCATTTTTGAAAAGATTAGACATTTTGATGTCGTTAAACCAAAAGGGGTGGCTTTTGCAATTTACTATATTTAAAAACCAAATAGTTGACTTCATTTTGGTCAACCTTAATTTTCTATAAACTTTCTGCAAAGCTAAGAGTATGAGAAATACATCAAATAAAAAAAAATTATGCAATTAATATTTAAGTGTACACTACAAATCAAAAAGTCATTCGTTAAATTTGCTTCAATACAATATGTTATCATCAAAAGATTTTCAATTATTATATACAAGGGTTTTTATGTAGATAGGTTACATAACTATCAACTTTTGTTCGCCTAAGTTACCAATCATTTTTTTATTATGGGGGTTGGGACTATCAAAGTTTGACTTGGGTTTAACTTTAAGGTTACTGAACACCAAAAGTGTGTTCATTCAGGTTACCCTGACTAGCAACCGGGAGAGATTGTGTTTATACTAGTCACTCAGCTTTTTGTGGGCCCCGTTATCCAACTAAAAAACTTATCAGATTATTAGACAGATGTGTTACTCAACTTTGCGAATTTGTTCGCCTAAGTTACAAAAGTTTGATTTTTTTGTTCATCTATAAATACCACTAAAAATACACGTTTTTATACACGTTTTTATGCACGCTTTTATACGTATTTTTAGACACATTTTTATACACGTTTTTATAAACATTTATATACACACGTTTTTATACACATTTTTATACGTAGTTTTTATACGCACGTTTACAAATAAACCTATACCCGGTTTTATACAACGTTTTAATACGCACCATTCTTTTTCAGTCTTTATACACACATTTTTATACACGTTTTTATACGCAGATTTTTTATACATGTTCTTTATACACACGTTTTTATACCATGTTTTTATACAACAAAGTTTATACATACATTTTATCAATGTTTTTATAACATCGTTTTTTATTACACATTTTATCTACATTTTTTATTTTTTTTTTTTTATTTTTTAAAATACACACGTTTTTATACATATTTTATACACATAATTTTATACCCATACAAGTTTTATAAAATATGTGTACAAAAACGTGTGTTTAAAAACGTGTTTATATAAATGTGTGTATAAAAAAGTGTGTTTAAAAACGTGTGTATAAAACCGTGTATATAAAAATGTGTATGAAAACGTGTGTATAAAAATTTGTACGAAAACGTGTGTATAAAAAAACCTGTGTATAAAAATATGGGTATAAAAATGTGTATAAAAACATGTGTAAAAATGTGTATAAAAACATGTGTATAAAAATGTGTGTTTGAAAACGTGTGTATAAAAATGTGTGTATAAAAATGTGTATGAAAAATGTGTGTATAAAAATGTGTGTATAAAAATGTGTATAAAAACGTATGTATAAAAATGTGTGTATGAAAACGTGTGTATATAAATATGTGTATCAATATGTATAAAAAGGTGCGTATAAATTTGTGTGTATAAAATGTGTATAAAAATTCGCAAAGTTTAGTAAGTTAGGTGAACAAATTCACCAAGTTCAGTAACTTATTTGTATCAAAAGTCAAATGTCACACTAGCAATGCAACAGGAATCAACACTAGCAAACGGTCACCAATAGTTCGATACCAAACTAACCGGTTTCAATAGTCTAAACCCCAAAGTAAAACGACAACTATTAATCAAACTAGCAAGATGTCAAGGAAAAACTAACAAAGAATCAAGTTAGGGTTTTTCAACCAAGAATCCCAAGAAAATGAACTAGAACATCTACTACCACACCAAGTAAAAGAACGCGAGACAATGTCATCAAAAATCACCGAACGCCTTGGGGCCGAATCTTCAAAAATCAAACGATTCCGAAAAACCCAAATATGCCACCAAGAAACATAGAACACGCCCTCCAACATAAGCTTGAGCTTGGCCGGTAACCGAATGGAAGAAAACCAAGTAAACCAATCGACAAAGGATGAAGCATCATTCCAAGAGAGATCCCACCAACGACACACCTTACGAGAAATCAACTTAGCCAACTCGCAACGAAAGAAAACATGGGGGGAGTCTTCGTTCTCCGAACCACATAAAGGACATAACATAGAATCAAGGGACCCCTGAAAAAATATAATCTATCAGAAAGATTGCACCTGGTAGGAAGACGATCTAAAAGGGCACGCCAGACAAAAATGTTCACCTTGATCGGAATGAATTTCACCCAACGAGTTTCAAAACCCACCGAAGGAAAAAGAAGATCATCGATGCGAGAGCGAATGTGTTTGACAGAGAAGACCCCGTCCCCGTTTAAATCACAGACCCATCGATCTGGTAAAGAGGAGAAAGAAATCGTACCAGTAAAAGAAAGGAGCTCTGACCATTGTTGCTGTTCTACCCCTCCACGAATCGGCCGACGAAACGAGCTGTCCAAAGAAGGCTCACCCCATTTCGAGGCAATAGAAATTTGCTTGTTATTCTCGAGAGCAAATAGCCTAGGGAACCTTTCACTTAAAGTATCACCCAACACCCAGTTGTCTAACCAGAATCTAGTAGTATTGCCATTACCAACACGCCGCTTGCAATGGGATAGAAAGTTGAAACCCTTCGAAGACAGCACTTTAACCTCCCTGAGAATAGAGCACCAAGGAGAAGGAAAGTTGACCGCATGAGATTCAAGAGTAGGACCATAAATAGCCTTAATAACTGACGATCACAAAGAGCCATCTTGAGAAAGAAAGCGTCACACCCATTTAAGGAGTAAAGCTCGGTTCAAAGCATACAGACTAGCAACGCCAAGACCACCATGCTTCTTAGAAGCCAAAACCTTTTCCCAAGCGATCCAAGTGATTTTCTTTTCCGATGAAATCAGCAACCATAAAACCTTGCTGCAATTGTCTCCAACACTGCAGAACGCTTTTAGGAGTTTTTGTAGATATTACAAGTAGTGTAAAAGGAGTAGCACCTAGAACACGAACCCCCCTTTTTTTTCAAAAAAAACCCAAGGGTTTTTTAGTCTACCCCCAATCGAAAGAGTTTTACTCTTCCATTCAGAAAGACGTTCATGAGATTTTTGTAAGACAATTATCCAACAGAAATACATCATGTGAAATCGCCAACCGCACCCCAATTAATTAAACGGAGTACACATAACCTCACACCCAATAATCGAAGCACCTTGTTGAACAATGTCCCTGTGAACACCAACTCCCAAAATTTGACTCTTATGCAAGTTAATCTTCAACCCCGAAGCAAGGTAAAAGCACTTAAGAATTTTGATCAGATTCAATAGATTTTCTTCGGACCATTCCCCAATAAAGAAAGCATCATCGGCGTAGAAGAGATGAGATATGGAGACCGAGTCTTGAATCTGGAGGCCCCTAAAAAATCCTTCCGCAACAGCCTTAGACACCGAGTTATGGAATGATTCCATAATCAAAATAAATAAAAAAGGAGCTAGTGGGTCGCCTTGCTTGAGACCACAGAGAAGAGAAAATTCAGAAGTAGGACTCCCGTTGATCAAAATCGAAGCCATAGACGAACTAAGGATGCCTCGAATCCATTTACACCAATTGGATCCAAAATCGAAAGCCTGTAAAACATCAAGAAGATAGTCCTACCTAACCGAATCATAGGCCTTAGCGAAATCAACTTTAAACATAAGAGCTTGCTTCTTTTTCCTATTACACCAAGCAAGTAACTCATTCACGACAAAAGGACCATCTAAAATCTGCCTATTCGCGATAAAGGCAGTTTGAGTGTGAGAAACAAGGTCCGAAATAACACCCGTCAACCGAGTAGCAAGAACTTTGGTAATCACTTTATACACGCTTCCTCAAGCTTATGGGTCTAAAGTCATTAACAAATTTGGCGTCCAAAACTTTAGGAATCAAAGCTATGAACGACGCATTATTACCTTTCGGAAGAAATCCCTTATCAAAGAAACATTCCACAGCATCACAGAATTCAGAACCGACAAGGGACCAATATCTTTTAAAGAATTCAAGGGTGAACCCGTCAGGGCCAGGGGATTTATTTGCTCCACAATTCCACACAGCTTTACGAATCTCTTCCTTGGTAATATTGCTGTCTAGATCAGCCTTCTGTTCAGAAGATAAACGTTTTGGGAACCGAGTATTTATCTTGAACCGATATTCACTAGGTTGTTGAAACCTAGCAGCGAAATGTTCTTTAAAGGTGTCTTTGACAACCTTGGGATCAGTTTGCCAATCACCATCAACAAAGACACCTCGGATGGACAACTGAGCCCGCTTCCTATTGACGAGACCGTGAAAAAACTTGGAATTTTCGTCACCCTCGATCGCCCATTTAACCTTGGCTTTCTGAGCAAAATCCTTAGATTCCGATAACTTAATAGCATTCAGGTTACATGTTAACTCCATTCGTTTGAGAAGAATCTCGTCCGAAACAGTCCCACTATCCAAAGTCTTATCAATAGTAGCCAATTCTTCCATAATATTATGCTTCGAAACAGTAAGGGATGTATGTTGGTCTTTGATCCAACCTCTGATGATAGCTTTCAAGGCTTGTAATTTTTTCTTAAATCTGATCAACTTATTAGAGTCTGAATGCGAGAAGGAATTCCAAGCTTGAGCAACCATATCATCAAAACCTTCTCTAGTGAACCAAGAGTGGTATATCCGAAAAGGACAAGGGCCAAAATCTGAATGAATTTCCTTAAGAAGGATAGGACGGTGATCCGACAAATGCCGATCCAAACAAACTGATGTAAGAGAAGGGAAAGCCATGGTAATACCTTCCGACACTAGAAACCGATCCAATTTGCTCATTTTAGTAGCCGAGGGATGTGACCATGTAAAAGAGTAACCCTCCATCTTAATCTCCACAAGACCAGACGAGGAAATAAAATTGTTGAAAACTCTGGCACTAGACGGATTAAACAAGGTACCACTTCTTTCATCTTCAGAACGAACCTCATTAAAGTCTCCCATAACTATAACCTCACCGTTCCAACGAGAAATCAGGCCTGAAATGTATTCCCACAGGGATCGCTTACTAACAGAAGGTTGAGGAGCATAAACCACGACAATAAGGACCTTGGCATTGTTGGAAAGCCAAGTCCCGTACAAAGCTATAAAATTATCTGAACGAGTAGCAAAGTCTTTTTTAAAAATAGAAGCCTCCCAAATACATAAGATACCGCCAGAATTACCAATCGAATCACTAGCCACAAATTGGTAATTAGAGTTACCCCACAAGAACTTTACATCCATGTGAGATATGCAATCTATCTTCGTCTCCTGTAATGCAAGAAAATTAATTTTGTGTTTGTTATTTAACTCCTTAACCCACTCCTTCTTAGTCTTGTTCCCAAGACCTTGTATATTTAACGAGAGGATCTTCATTTAAAACCATCAGCAGCTCCTTGATTACCAATGATGTTTTCGATGTCTTTCGAGCACCCTACCATATCATATCCCATAGATTGTCCAACCCGAATCATATCGTCCAAAACTGACAAGATAGAGCCGCCTTTATGCATCTTGTTTGCAATTCTGGTGGAAGAGATATCACAAGAGGATTCAGATACAAGTGTCTCCTGAGTATGTTTCATCACATTCGAGTGAACAGCCATGTTGGTTGCATTATCAGAAGTGAGATCATTACGGGTTTGATTGGAAACCTGTGGCGAAAAACCAGGTGGATGCGATAGTGAAGGTTCGGCGTCCTTATCATCAGAAGGTTTGTTAAGTAGGTCGTAAAGCTCGAATGGATCTTCTGATTGTTGCACTTCTGCCTCGTCAATGTTGTTAGGAACATCAGGTGATTTATCACCAACGACAGGAACCCTATCATCATCACATTCATCAACCAGTTCATCATCACTAAGGAGTTTGTCAGATGAAGGACTGATATTGCCAATCGAAGCAACATCGTCCGAAAGATTATCCATAGGTTTATAAATTTGGAACTGAGGAGTCCAAGCAAAAAGCTCCTTGGCACGGACCGTATAGAGTTTACCTTTGAATATGACCTTAAAACTCTCTAAGATATTATCCGCCATACTTGTTTTAATGCATAACCTTTTCCGCGCAAAAGAAGATATAGAACTCTCCTCAATGTCCATCGTTTCCCCCCACTTCCTACCTATTTTCAAGAACGTTTCACGAGACCATACATGTAGGGGGATCCCCTCAATATCAACCCACACGATGCGTTCCTTACTGACAAAATCATGAGTCGCACTTTGCAGAACGTGAAACCAAGACTTCGCTCCTACATGTTGGAGCAATTTCTCGCGGGTCTCCAAGGTATTCAATTCAAGCAAAACCCACAGTCCACCAAGGTAAGACACACTCACCTCCGAAAACCCTTCCTGATGAAGAATAGATTGAATGATAAGAATGGAACTTAGATCTTTAACCATACCCATAACGTGCCGAGATAAATCTCGTTCGATACCACAAGCATCATCAAGAACCAACGCAGGAGATTGGGAAGAGATATCATCTTGACTGAATTGGGGAGGAGGTTCTTTCACGACAGAAACAAAGGTCCCCTCTTTACTAAATCCCTTAGGGTTTGGATGCTTCTTAAAAACGTTAGATTTATAAGGACGTTTGCAGCGAACCGCGTTCGCATGTATGTGGAACCGTCCCACCCAAAGGGTATAGAGATTACCAATAAGTCTGTCCATGTCTACAACCCTAATGAACCGAACAAAGGCAAAGCGTTTACCTGCTTTAGACATACGATTCGGAATGAACACATCAACGACGGTACCATAAACCCCACAGAGCTTCCATAAATCACTCGAACCGAAATCATCAGGAGTCTAAACCCCAAAGTAAAAAAAAGATTGGTAACTTAGGCAAACAAAAGTTGATAGTTGAGTAACTTATCTATCTAAAAACCCTTTATACAATAAACTAGCATTATATTTGTGCTTTAAAATATGAAAAGCTTTTGCTCCATCCACTTACGCTGCGTTCCTGAGTTTTATTTTTGAAAGAAAATGAAAGAAGTAGAAAGAAAACAAAATAAATTCGTGTTTTAGCCTTTTTTTATAAAAGAGAAAAGAAGAAGAGAGCAAATTTGGCTAAATTTTTCTCTAAAACTATCTTCACAAAAGTGAGATGATATGGCGAGAAGTTATATAAGAAAGCTTTTAATAAACTTAATTACTGGCGTTATAAAAAACATAACGTATATAATTAAAGGTATAGTTATAAAAATATCACTTATCACTTTTTTCTCTCTTAACTCGAGAACATAATGTTAGAACTTAAATTTCATTCATCTCCTATTCTAATTTGTCTATTTTTAACTCTTCTTTTCACAAAGTCATTATTGCAATGCAAAAAATTGATGTAAATGACTTTTTCAAATAGTAACAAGTCATTTTTCAAGCTACCATTGAAGATGCTCTAAGAACAAGCGTCAGTTATCATTTATCAATTGTTACTAAAAAACACACACAAAGATTCTACCTTCATCAAACATTAGCAATGTCACTATGGTTATCGATCCTAAGAAGTTGAGTTGGTGCTTTTTGAAGACTCATGTTTTAGATATTTTTTCCTCATGTTGTATAAAAGTGATGCTTTACATGAACACATGTCCGAGATAATTTCACTAATATATTTTTCCTTATATTATCAAAGTTTTAACATGTTCAAGCATTTTAATATTGTACATTGTATAACAACAATTTTAATCGCGACTAACATTAGCATTTTAAAGGTGAATGTTCTTAGCTGATAGAAGTATTTGGTGCTGTAAGTAGGCAAATGGCTTAAGCATCAGATTTTTATTAGCTAGCTTATCAGAGATATATCCATTGTATCCGAGATTGTGGTATAGTTGTCAGATTTATCAAGTGATATCTGATGAAATGTTTTCTCAAAGTGTAGGCATGTCTACTTTTGGGACTGAATGACGTATTTGTTTTGTATTAATAATATATTTCACCTTTGCACCAAAAAAAACATTAGGATACAATCGCGTGTGTGTGTAAATGCAACAATACCTGTTATGGAATATACAAGATGGCAAGATGATGATCAAAGACATAATGGTGAGCTGCTATGTTGCACGGGGACGGATACGAAAACGAGTACGGGGATGAAAACGAGTACTTAGAAACGCCAATATCCCAAAATATAAGACTCGGATATGGCCAAAAACGTTTGTGTAATTTATATATATATATATTAGTTAATGAAATAAACATTAAACATCCAAAATAAAATTGTTATCACTAAACAAATAATTAAACAAATAAACTAAATTCTATAAAGATAAATAACCAACTAAAAAATAATTAAACAAATAAATATATGATTATACAGACTACAGAGAGAGTTGAGACATACATTCACACAATCATATATACCTGATAAGTGATAATTATACATACTTGATAATCATACATTCAAATAAATATGATTATACAGATATACTCACGTATACAAACCTGATGATAATTAAACAATCATACTTAGACATACATAATACATTCATACATTCATACACTCATACATAACTGATAATAATACATTCAAATAAATATGATCATACATACATACATTCATAATTAAACAAATAATTATGATCATACAGTCATACATTCATACTTGTTCGAGAAGATAGAGTAACACTGCCATAGAGGGAAACGTTTAAACAAATAAATATGATCATGCCGTCTTTTTAGTTTTATAGAAAAAAGGGTTTAATGGCCCAGAAATAACACATTCGTTTGTAAAGGCCCAGAAACGCATTTAAATGGACTAGAAACGTTTCCAAGACGTTTCCTGTATTATATAAGACGTTTCCAGTGGACGTGAAACGTTTCCTCTTTTCTGGATTCGTTTCCGGGGTGTTTCCAGGTGTTTCCGGTACGGGAAACATTTCTAGTACGGGAGACGTCACCCCGACGGCGTTTTCGTGCAACATAGGTGAGCTGCAAAAAGGATTGCAATTAGATTTAGTGGGATGGTGATCTCCGTATCATAGTAGATAGCTTTGTTGCACGTCATAATGAGGTGTCACACCCCGACAATGGCGGAAACTCGAGAATGCAACATAATGATCAATCATAACACAAGATACAAATTAGAGAAAACTACATTGCATAAACTTCAAGTTATATGAAGACCATCAACCTCGAACAACCTCGAGTGATGTCCCAAATCGCAACTAAAATCCATAATCTCTTATAATTATTCAAATGCCCTCACAGGGGTCCATAATCCAAACTTAATCCAAAACATCCAATTACTAGAACTAAACAACAAGCAAGCAAGACTTCAAACGAAATTCCACTCGGGATACTTCTAAGTCTGCTATAATAATCACCAAACTACTCTTCTTTCACTTCACCTAAAAATAATACTCGAAAACGTCAACAATAATGTTGGTGAGCTCGTAGGTTTGACCTTAAACCCAAAAGCTGTGCCAATATTTCAATAGTGGACAATAGTGCTATATGACAGTGAATATATGCAAAAAACCTTAGCATCACCGCTAATCAATAACCATATGTCACTTACGCACCTAAAAGGCCTACCAGCTGAAGCACTAAAATTAGGGCAGGACCACACACAAACCTGGGTAGGCGTACCCATCCGCTCCAATAATCACACAAATACTGGGTAGGCGTACCCATCCGCTCCAAACAATCATACAACACATAATATTCACATAGCAGTCATAAGCACATATCTTGTCCCAAAACAAAACCACATTTCGCACAGATCAATTCAAAACATTTCAAAACACATTTGAGTATCATTTTCCCCCAATGGAAAAACAGTAAAAAGTGGGGCTACGAGAACTCATCTCAAGCAAGTCTTTAGCAACCAAATCTCAATCACACAAGCAAATGCAACGACGCCCGCACACGACCTATTACAGTTAATGTCCCAATTTAATCACCAATTTTCAAAACAATCTTCACGTTTAATGCATAGAGTTTAGACGCGTTGTACAATTACCCAAAACAATTTAGTGGTGTGATGGTTGACGTCTTATCCCAACAATCATATCAATCTCATTACTCGGTAATACATACTTATACTATTTAAGGAAAATAGATAAGTAATATAAATAAATATTTATAATTAATAATTATAAATATATCTCGACAAGTCCATTCGGTAACCTTCGTCACTTCAAAATAATCATAATACGATTAAAAATGAAACGTTTACTCATACTAAACACATTAGAGAAGTTTCGAGAAAAATTATATTTTTTGTCTTTTAGTGAATTTATTAAATAAATAAAATAATTAAATAATATTTATTATTTTAAAATAAAAAATCAAGTTTTTAGGAAAATTTATAAGTATAAACTTTTTACGAAATTTTGACATGACCCGTACGCACAAACAACGTTTTTCAAAGTTTAAAACCTTATTTTCAACACTTTTCATAAATTCGACACTTTTCGACAAAATTTCAAATTCTCAATCTTTAACGTTTACTAAAACGTTTTTCCCAAAATATCATTCCATATCACTTCGTAAACACATTTTCACTTTCAAAAGTCCATCAAAACTCTCATAACGACTAAATATTGCTTATTGGGCTTTAAGGCCCCAACAATGGTCCATTAAGACATTTATAAGTCCAAAATACGATCCAAGTCCAAAATCAAGGTTCATTTACATATATAAGTATATATACTTATATGTAGAAAATAATCCGGACCACAATAAGCCCTCCCATTAAGCCACACCTTAAATAGACTTATTGGGCCGCTAGTCCAATAGCTCAAAAATACGTATATTAAGCTTGAAAATAAGCTAATAAGTTACATATCGTATTTGGTTATTACCATAAGCCTCAAAAATAGTCCAAAACATATGTCATAACTAAAAAATAATCAAAATCATTTTCCTAGTGATTTTGGGAATGGTTCGTGGCATATAAGCCCAAAATAAGCCAATAAATAGCTTACAAATAAGCCCGAATAAGCTATACAAGCTACTATAAAAAAATAAGCTATCTAGAAACATACATTATTCAACCATCACGACCACAATATCAAAACTACAAAATCCATGTTCTTTCTTTTTTTATATTACACGAACTAAACATCCCTTTAATCATCCGTTTCGCTTCCAAAAATCAACCCGGAATATCACATTCTCGATCAAAGTTGGAATTTTTATGGTGGATTGTTGTTGGTAGGTGGCGGACGTAGCAAGCACACACAAACACACACACACACACACACACACACACACACACACTTATGTGTGTTTTTTTTGAAAATGGATAATGAATGAAAAAGGTTCTAGTGGAAGAATATATTTGTACACCCTTGGGACACATTAGCTAAAATTAAGCCACCTTGTCCCTTAATCACCCATGACCGGCTATGGCATCCAAGGAGGCCTCGGGTCTTTCTTTTCGTGTCGGGTTCACTTAAATACTCGTAAAACTCAACCGTAAAATTTACCCCAAAGTTAATTAGCATTTTTATTCACTTTAAATATACTTTTCCATTAACCTAGAGTATTCACACGACATATTTTTACTTTGCACCCTTCAAAACTCATTAGGACATTAGCGGACGTGTCAGACTCGTTTTTTTGGCATTTCTCAAAATTCACGGGTCAAACCACCTGGAATACAAATAACACAATAATACTTTCCAAAAGGGATTATTAATCACAATAGACCATAATTCACCACAATTCTCATAAAATCATCACCGTCAACACGGTACAAAAATCTGAATAAACTGACAAAAGTCAAATAGTCAAAGGACTATATATGAAATATTCATAACACAAAAAGGGAAAAGGTTACATTCTACCCTCTTAAAAGAATTTCGTCCCTGAAATTCAACTACTAACATTACTAAACAAATACGGGTACTTCGATTTCATCTGATCTTCATGTTCCCACGTGAATTCAGGGCCACGTTTTGAATCTCACCAAACCTTGACGATGGCAATTTACTGCGATTCAACTTCTTAAACTCTATGTCCAAAATTCCCATAGGCCTTTCCATAAAATTCAACTTAACATCAACTAGAATCTCATCCAAAGGCACTTGCAGTGTTGGATCAACCAAACACTTCTTAAGGTTCGACACGTGGAACGTGTCATGAACACCATTCAATTCCTTAAGAAAATCTAACCGATAGGCCACAGGGCCTACCTTTTCGATAATCTCAAAAGGTCCAACAAATCTAGATGCTAACTTTCCTTTCTTCCCAAAGCGTACCACACCTTTCCAAGGCGATACTGAGCAAAACATAAGTCCCTACACTAAACTCTAGAGTCTCCTCCTCTTCTCAGCATAACATTCTACACTGATCACTGCGCAACCTTAAGTCTATCCTTAATCTGCGAGATCTTCTCAGTAGTCTCTTGCACTAACTCAGGTCCTATCAACTGACCTTCCCCAACCTCAGCCCACATAATTGGCGAATGACACTTTCTACCATACAATGCCTCAAACGGAGCACATCTCACACTAGAATGATAACTATTGTTATACGAAAACTCAACTAACGAAAATGAACATCCCAATTTCCCACGAAGTCTAGGACGCACGCTTTAAGCATGTCTTTCTAAGTCTGAATAGTACGCTCACTCTGACCATCAGTCTGAGGGTGATAAGCCCGTACATCTGTCTAAACGAGTCACTAATTCCTCGCATTAGACTGCCAAAAACCTTGATGTAAAAACCGACTAACACGATCGATATAATCGAGATCGACACACCCATGTCTATCACTATCTCTTAAAAAACAATCTAGCCAACCTTTCCATCTTATAATCCTCACGCATAGGTAGAAAATGAGCAGACTTAGTCAATCGGTCTACAATGACCCAGATTGTGTTATGCCCACTACTAGTCCTAAGCAACTTAGTTACAAAATCCATGTCTATCCCTTCCCGTTTCTCTATGGGAATCTCAGGTTGTTGGAGCAAGCCAGATGGCCTTTGATGCTCAACCTTAACCTTCAGACAAGTCAAGCACTTACTAACATACTCAGTTATATCCTTTTTCATCATGCCACCAATACCTATTCGTCTCCAAATCATAATACATCTTATCCATCACCTAGTTACATAGTACTCATTTATTTATATGAGGCTTCATCCATTATCCAGTGTATCTTACATCACCATACAAAGGTACCCTATTCGATCCAGGTAGTACAAGTTCATCACGTTCTCTGTCAATCATCTCATCCAAACCGTTCTGCAATCCTGCAGACTCCTTCCACGACTCCTTCAGACCGCCCAGTCTCCTATCCTTGATACTCGACTGAAGGGTCATATTCATAGCTCTAATTCTTAGGCTTTACTCCTTCCTTCCTACTTAGGGCATCAGCCACCACATTTCGGCCCTTACCGGGATGGTAGCGAATTTCACAATCATAATCACTAAACAATTCTATTCAGCGACGTTGTCGCATATTTAACTCTTTCTGACTAAAAATATGTTGAAGACTCTTATGATCCGTATAAATGACACTCTTTGTGTAACGCCCCGACCCAAAAGGGTAGAAGTATTACAAATATGGTGTGACATCAAAAGCATACATAATCATAACACAAGCATAAACAGCGGAAGTCTTAAATAAATAACCAAAGGAAAATAAGTCAACATGACTTAAGGTACATAAGTTATTAAAGGACAAACATGTCCAAACGAAATAACCAAAATAACGAATGTCTCGAAAAGAAACAATTCATATATCAAAACTAAGATCTCTAGGGTAAGTCCACACTCAGCACTCATATTCTGAAAGCAACCCCAGCTCCTAGCTTAGATACCTGCCGCAGGAAAAGAAAGTGCGGCTGAGCTTACAAAGCCCAGTGAACAGATATATATAATCGAACGCAAAAGATAACGGAAAATCAAAGGATACGATACAAGGTGCAAAGGATATCACAAAACATGATCAAAGGAATACAAATATAAGATAGGACAAATCAGAAGTCAATTCATAGTGTAAGGTAAGATGAAATCAGAAAATCAAATCAAGTCCAATTACCAAGCCCAAACAAATCATATCATAGTAACCATGGAGTCGCGAGCTCCAAATGTGAAAGACGTGGATTGCACCCAAACATCAGTCACCAAATATCCAAATATCATAATGTCATAATCCATCGAATACAAAACAAATCTAGGATGCATCCATACGCCCCTTAAACAAATAATAATCTTCATAGTGCACATATAATATCAAATGGGGGACGGTGTGAGAAATCACTCACCCACACATGAGTCATGCCAAAGGTGCATCAATGACACGGCCATGTTACCTTCATGGCTAGGAAACAAATAGTGGCTTGGTTCTCAAACTGAAGGGTTCAAAGCAAAGTCATATCAAAGTTCATTTCAAAGGGATCATAGCAAAGGTTCAATGTCAAAGGTTCAAATATCAAAGGTAGCATAGCAGGGTTCAAATAGAACATGATAACAGATCATATAAGAGAACCAGAATAAAAGCTCAGAAGAAATTGAACCAATTACCTAAAGAATTAAAGATAGAGAGGAAATTTGTAATAGAAACCTTAAAGAAAAGGGTCAAAATATCTGTCCTTTTTCCGAAAGAAAAGAAAAAATAAAAAAAACACCACAGGAATTCAAAATCACTCCCTCTTGACCGAACCTAAAGAAATGATAAATTCGAATTACAAACCATTCATTTAAGTTATACTTTTTTTTGAACCTTTGATATCTGAACCTTTGACATTGAACCTTTGCTATGATTCCTTTGAAATGAACTTTGATATGACTTTGCTTTGAACCCTTCGGTTTGAGAACCAAGCCACTATTTGTTTCCTAGCCATGAAGGTAACATGGCCGTGTCATTGATGCACCTTTGGCATGACTCATGTGTGAGT
>BQNB010077263.1:0-26772 GCA_026074375.1 Tanacetum coccineum | reverse complement strand
GAATATATACATCACAACACAACACATAAGCTGCCATTTTCCCTCATTCATTTTACAGCCGAATTCAATAAGCCTATTCTAGGGTTTTTGATTTTCGGTTAACTTTAAAACCTCACTGCCTAATTCGGTAAACCCTTAAAGGGTTTCTCCTTGTGTGATTCGATCCCACATCTGATCCAGGAAGCTTTTATATATTGGTTTACGTGTTCTTATAGAGTGACAACAGTTGGAAGCGATTAGGGTTTGTTTTATTTGTTTTTGGTTAAAACCGATCTAATTCGGTTCATACCGAATTCGGTGAAACCCTAATACTACATTCTGATTTTCGGTACCAAGTTCAAGAGTGGTTTTGGGTATCTTATTCAGAAGGGTTATGGAATACAATAGTTGGTTGGGTACTCGTGAAGTGTAGGACTAGCATCCGAGTGTGCCCGTTGACGTGTTTGTGTGAGCACTCGTAGAGGTGACCATTTAGTCACTTTGTTTCATATCATTTGCTGTTGACTTCAAGGGTATGTATTCTATATTTACCCTTTTCATTCCTTTTGTGTTTTAATGTATGTTAATTGTTTATACTAGACTAGATCTATATCCGTTGCGTACTCGTAAGAGTTAAATGGTTAACTTGATTGTTAAATTCCAACAATTTTGAGAGGCAAAACATGATGTTTAATGAGCTTAGATACCATGTAAAGAGGATATGAGGTAGATATGGGCTAAAGGAAGTTATTGTGAATGCTAGTGGTGTTAATTTGTTCAAATTCAGAGATAACGAAGGTATGCAATATGTGTTAGATCATGGACCTTGGATGGTTAATATCCGACCACTATTTATGATGAAGTGGGATCTTGAGATTAGGGTTGGGAAGTACTCATGTTATTGATGTGTGCTTAAACACACATCATTTGTACCTCGGAAAACACATTAAAACAGACTAAAACACTAAAATATGAGTAATTATCTTGCAAATATGTTTGTATTGTGTTTTTATGTCTTACAGGTACAAAGGATTGAAAACGAAGCAAAAACGGTAATTTTCGGATGACTTTCGACGACGTTTTCACGTTTATCGAGGATCAAACGAAGTCGTTAATATTCCACGATCACTCCATTGAAAAAAGCACGAAATTACGAGTCTATCGGTACCTAACTTTACCCCCGAACCTTTCTTATTTGAACCCTACACGTCCCTTTTTGAACCCTTTTATACAAATGAACTGGTCCAATTAAACAAAGGGATAAAAGGTTTTAATTGTGTAGTATATACGAAACAATGCTCCAGCTCAGTTGGACGCATGTGTTTCATTAAAACCCTATCCACAAGGTCGCTGGTTTGAATCATGCATGAGGGTATATCCCCTCTGCCACGTCAGCTGCCACGTGTTGACACGTGGACGTCATGTGGCTGCCACGTGGCAACCGTTTACCCGACCCGACCCGACCCGGATGTTGACCCGGCCAGACCACTGTTCCGGTGGTGGTCCGGCGGTGATCCGATGGTGGTCCGGCGAAGGTCCGGCGGTGGCAACGGTGGTGCGCCATCGTTGACCTTCGTTGACCGCCGCTGTTCACCGTCGTTGGCCACCGTTGACCGCCGCCATTGACCGCCGCTAACCGGTGGTGGCTCCGGTGACAGCTGGCAGGCCACGTAGCACCAATCACAAGGTGCACGTGGCATTCTAATCATGAGGTACGAGGTACTGTAGATGCAGGTACGAGGTCAGAAGGTTCAGTACGAGGTGCAGGGGGTCAGATATCAGTCCGAGGTTCAGGAAGGGGTCAGTACAAGGTGAGCATTCCCGAGGCTTCTAGATGGACAGGTGGCATGATTTGATTGGCTTAAAGAGGAATATCACATCTGGCAATGATTGGTGTACTCAGTAAGCAATAATGAGTCGGTGGGAGCTGCGAAAAGACAAAAATACCCCTAGATCTGGAAGTATGATTGGATAAAGTCTTGAAAGGACGAAATTGCCCTCCACCCTACTTGGGCTTTATATATCAGACGCACACAGCAGTTGAGAGTGTTAGATTTTAGTTTATTTTACACATAGTAGAGTAGTGTAGTTTTAGGAGTAGGAGTAGAATAGTGGTAGCTTATTTTAGCTTATTCTCAACTTATTGTATTGGCTCATTTATATGAAGATGCTTTTTATTAAGGCTGGTTTAAATATGCTTTTGACATTACTATAAGAGTTACTAATGTCACTAGTCTCATAAATCTAAGAGTTGCATTCTATGCAATTAACGCTCGTCGCTTACCTCTTGCCCCACTTGTTTACACGTTGGTCAGACCTTCTGTAATAAATGGGAGGTCAAGTTAAATCTTAGTCTTATTAGTAATTAATTGGGTAGTTAATTCTTTTAAGAATTTAATTATCGACAATACTTATATTTAAACTTTTTCTAATTGTAGATGACAACCTTGTCAGCTAACAATTCAGTCTTCTGGGGCTTCTTCGAGAAGCAAAAACTAACTGAACCCAACTTTATTGATTGGTATCGACAACTTAGGATTGTACTATCAATTGAGGATAAGTTGAATTACCTAGAGCATCCACTTCCTCCTGCTCCTGTAGCTTCAGAGGGCCAGCAAGTTGCTCCTGAAATCATGCAGCTCATACTGGCGTGGATAAAGATCAAAAGAGATAGTTGGACTCATGCTCTATGACTATGGAGCCAGAGATCCCAAGAAATCTAGGAAAACCTTTCAAGCTTATGAGATGTTACAACAGGAGTTGAAGACTCTGTTCCATCAACAAGCTGAGCAACGACTTCGTCAGACTACGCGAGACTTCACTCTGCAAACAGGAAGAAGGCTCGTCAGTAGCTCGTATGTTCTGAATAATGAGAGCTATATTGACAATTCTAGAGGTTTTGGGCTCCTTCGGAACACTATGAATAATGTAAATGGACCTAATGCTGTGAGTATGATTTTAATCGGTCTACACAAGGAATTTGATGGGTTTGTGCAGAATTATAATATGCATAGCCTGGGGAAGACAGTTAACGAGTTGCATGCTATGATAAAGCTCCATGAGCAAACTCTAACTCTGCCCAAAAACAACGCTCCTGCTCTGCATGCTATTCGAGCAGGTAAAGTCCAGAAAGGTAAAAAGTCAAAAAACCGCAACCCCAAATGGCGCAATGGGACAAAAATCAAAGGAAATGGGAAAAAATATAGCACGCTTTGCCCCACAGCCCAAGATTCCCCTCCACCCAAGAGGGAAAGTCCCCGCAAAGGACTCAATCTATCATGAGAGTTGGTGAGGAACAGGACATTGGAAGAGGAACGGCCTCCATATTTTAGCCGAGTTGCCAGAAGAAGAAAAAGAACGCAGCCTCTAGAGCTGGTGGTTCAGGTATCATCACTAATGACTGCAATAATTTCCTTAATTGATCATGGATCTATGAACATTAGTTGAGGTTACTCATATTTGTAATATCAACGCAGGTACTAAGGGCAATAGGGAAACTGAAGCCGGGCTCTAGCTTGTACGAAGAGACAAACGGTCAACGTAAAGATTTGAAGCAAATTGGCGTTTTTTTATTATGTCTCCCGGTGGATTAGAGATTGTTTTGAACAATTTGTCCATTAGGCTTCCCGACATATTACTAGAGGATTAATTTCTGTTTCCCGTTTGTACGAAGATGGTTTTATTAACCGCTTCGTGAATAATACAATTCAAGTTTCTAGGAATAACATGGTTTATGCTATCCCAAGGGATGGTATTTTTGAAATTGACTTGTCTAATTCTTATGCAAATGAAAGTTCTATATATACTGTAAGCAACAAAAGAGCCAACCTAGACTTGACTCAGCTCTCTATTGGCATTGTCGTACTTGGACCATATTAGCAAGAAACCATTGAAAAGATGCTACCGCGATGGACTTCTCAATTCCTGACCTAGGGCTTATGAAAAATGCGTTTCCTTGTATTCTGGGAAAATGGCAAGGAAACCTTACACACATCAAGGTGGACAGGGCCCAAAGACTTACTTGGACATAATACACACCGATGTATGTGCCGCATATAAAGATCACATAAAGACAAGGAGCAAACTACTTCCGTCCCTTTTTACTGATGACTTCAGTCGTTATGGTTATGTTTACTTGTTAAAGCATAAACATGAAGTGTTTGAAACCTTTAAGGTATTTCAAAATGAAGTAGAAAATCAACTCGGTAAGACCATAAAATCGTTACGTTACGATCCCGTAAGGGGGCAAAATATATGACGATCAAGAGTTTTTGGATCATCTGAATGATCATGGGATTATCGCCCATCAACTCCTCCTTACTCTCCACACACAATGGGTGCAGAGAGATAAACAGAACCCCTACTAATATGTTTGGATGGGGGGCGTATCTATGATGAATCAAACACCTCTTCCAAAAGTCCTTATTGGGATTATGCACTAGAGACCTGCTGCACACATTCTCAATATGGTTTCCAACTAAGAAGGATGAAAAAGATACCAATACGAATTAAGGCATGGTCAAGCCCTAAGCTGTCTACTTTAAAAGTCTGGGGTTAGTTGGAGGCACTTGTTAAGGCGAGAAACTCTTACCAAAGCCTGACATGTTAAACCCAGGTCCCTATTAAGTGTAATCTTCATATATACCCAAAGAAACAATGGGTTATATTCTTTTTTATACATACCCGAGAACAAAGATCCATTGTTGCTCGGAATGCTGAATTCCTAGAAATATCCTTATAAATCAAGAAGCAAGTGGGAGTCTAAAGATTTTGAAATTAGTCAAGAGAAGAAACGATCTTCCTATAGACACTAGCTTAAATCCTAGAGGATGATCTTAAAAAGATAACCTCAAAGTGATATCAATTCCCAATTCGTAGTCCACTAAAGGAACAACGACCGTCCCACAGATCGTCATATGTTTAACTTCGATGCTGAGGAACATGAGTTGGGGATCTCGATGAACCCGCTAACTATTAAAGCTAGCATTTGTTTTAGACCCTGAGACTGATAATGCTTAATGCCATAATGTGGAAATGCAATCCATGAATTCAAGAAGTTTGGGTCTTAGTTGAACTTCCTCCTAATGGCAAAACCGTTGGTAGCAAGTGGCTCTTTAAGAAAAAGACCGACATGGATGGAGCTGTACACACCTATAAAGCTCGTCTTGTGGCGAAGGGCTATACTCAAACCCCAGATGATTAGAGAAACTTCTCACCTGTAGCAGACATAAAGCAATTAGGATTCTTAAAAGCCATGATCCGGCATTTTATATACTCTAAGAGGTGGAAAAAAATTTTGCAATGGATGTCCAAAACTGAACTGCCTTCCTCAATGGATATCTCTTCTGAAGAGGTTATACATGGAGCAACCTGAATGTTTGTCAATCCAAAATATCCAAACCGAGTATGCAAGCGAAGCTTATCCATTTATGGGCTCAAGCAAGCATCAAATGCATGGAATAAACGATTTGATGATGAAATAACAGAATTTTGTTTCACGTCAAAATCATATGAGCCATGGTAAATACCTTAAAGCTAGTAGGAGTAATGTCACTTCCATATCTTGTATGTCGATGACAATTAATCAGGGAAAACAGCTACCAGGTTGGGTTGCATTCCAAATGTTACAATAGAACACTCCTACCTTGGAAGATGTTATTGGGCTATAAGGATTTAGGATGAACTGCATATAATCTTAGAATCATGATCATACAGAGATAGATCAATGACGTGGTTGATTGGCTTATGTCAAAGTGCTAATCAAGAAAATCATAAAAGCGATTGTGCACATGTAGAATGCCAAATGTGGGAAGTGATCTCCATATAAGAAAATCGTAGATTGAGTAAATCACAAGGTGCCTCTACACCTGCTGAGTTGAAGCGCATGGCAAAATGGTTCCATATGCCTCGCTAGGTGGGTTCTATTATGTATGGCTGTTAGTTTTACTCCGAACCTGATGTTGCGTTCGCTTAGAACATAACAAGCCGATTCCAACAGAATCCAGGTGATCTTCACTGGACTACTGTTAAGAACATTCTGAAGTATCTCAGGAATACTAAGGACATGTTTCTAGTTTACGAAGCGATCTAAAACAGAAGCTCAGGTTCTCCTACACTATGCGTATACTTGACGGGATGTTTGAAGACCTCAAGTCTCAGACTGATATGTGTTTCGTTTGAATAGAGGGTGCTGTTGATATGGAAGAGTTGGCCAAGCTAAAGCATTGTTCGCTAACTTCATCTGCAGAAGCTGAGTATAAAGCTGCTTTTGATGCTTCTAAGGAAGCTGTTTGGGTTAGGAAATTCATTTCTGGGCTTGGTGTTGTTCCACAATTATAAACCCAAAGTAAATGCATGTTGATATAATACTAGAGCAATTGCCATATGCTATGAATCTAGAACACTAAAGGTGCTAGACATTTTCCATGCCAAGATTCACTACCTTCTGAAGTTATTGAATTTGTGACATATAAGTTAGAAAAATCACAAAACATATGACAACTTTTAGCTGATCCAGTGTTACTAAAGCATTAGCATTTCCAAAGCATTCGAAACATACTAGGAATATCAGAATGCTTCCAGCTAGTAGTCTCATGTAAATATGTGTTTATTAGTTATTTGGATAATTGGGATGTAAGACAGTTTTTATTTTCTGATGAATAAAAATAAACATGTATTTGTTATCATTCAAATAACAATTTTTTTGTCCTATATTTGCAAATTTAATTCATGAATGATTTATCATACTAAATATGTCCAATGTCGGTTAACATAATAGGAGTATAATTTATACATAAAGCAAATGTTCAGTGTTGGTTATATTCTTTGAATATATGGACTTTTCGCACCAAAACTCTATGTTTACTCACAAGGGATCGTATGACACCCCAACCTTCGAAAAAATACTATTATGGATCCGTTGTCATAAGTAAAATTTTCGAAATGGTTAGATAATTCATCTAAACTTGAAATACAAACATTCAGGTATGTGTGGATATCACTTTTAATACTAAGTCAAACGCTGTCCCTAAAAAAGGTAGATTAAAAAGACTATTAATGGAAAGTGATGTGAAGCACATTCACAACACTGTATGTAAGAAAGAATTTGTTCCTATACACTGTGATATGTGCAGAATAATACCTTGGCCGCCTCTCAAATTAATCAGATAAATTGTTTGGCCGAACCCAAAGGAAATGCAAGATGATACTTGATTACATTGGTATAACATGTAATTAGAATTCCTTAGAACGAGAATCTAAATGTTTAAACATAATAGAAGGAGTGGATCCATACCAATGGTATTCATGTTATTTTGAACAAAGGGATGATTATAGCAAGAGATAAAATAACCATGCTACTGAGAATGTTTATGAAACTTGATCTCAGACACTTCTGGTTTTAAAAACGAATGTGAGTGTTGCTAGACGTTTCCGTCGTTAGTATATGGGCAGTCTGCTACTCCAACTCCCAAGTGGGAGCTGTTGGATTATGGTAGTTGGATGCGCACACATACGACTAGAAGTGTGTGAGCCTATTGGGGGCACACACGTTAAACATTTAGAGTACGCTTGATACTTCACGAAATGCTTCTAATGTAAATCATTCGGACAATAAATGACCAAGACATGAACTTTATATATATCTTCTAGGCTAGCCGGCTGTAGAAGGGATTAGAAGGTTCTTGAGATGGTCTTGGTTCATTGAATCCTAAAGAATAAAGCATTAGAGAGAATTGCGATAGGTTTAGAGTTTTTGATAAGTAAAACTTGAGGACTAAATGTCTTAATCATAAATAGGTAGATGATGGCTATTAAGGACCTATTTCTAAATACTAATCCAGACGAAAAAAAACACATCACAACACAACACATAAGCTGCCATTTTCCCTCATTCATTTTACAGCCGAATTCAATAAGCCTATTCTAGGGTTTTTGATTTTCGGTTAACTTTAAAACCTCACTGCCTAATTCGGTAAATCCTAAAGTGTTCTCCTGTGTGATCGATCCACATCTGATCCAGGAAGGTTTTATATATTGGTTTACGTGTTCTCCCTAAGTGACAACAAGATAAGCAAAAAGTAAATAAAAACCAACCTTAATAAAAATCATCTTCATAAAAATTAGCCAATACAATAAGTTGAGAATAAGCTAAAAAGCTTTTACAATAATAAGCTACCACTATTCTACTCCTACTCCTAAAACTACACTACTATACTATGTGTAAAATAAACTAAAATCTAACACTCTTAACTGTTGTGTGCGTCTGATATATGAAGCCTAAGTGGGGTGGAGGGCAATTTCGTCTTTTCAAGACTTTATCCAATCATACTTCCAGATCTAGGGGTATTTTTGTCTTTTTGCAGCTCCCAGGGACTCATTATTGCTTAATGAGTACGCCAATCATTTCCAGCTGCAATATTCCTCTTTAAGCCAATCAAATCATGCCACCCGTCCATCTAGAAGCCTCGGGAATGCTCACCTTGTACTGACCCCTTCCTGAACCTTAGACTGATATCCGACCCCCTGCACCTCGTACTAAACCTTTTGACCTCGTACCTGCAGCTACAATACCTCGTACCTCATGATTAGAATGCCACGTGTCACCTTGTGATTGATGCCACGTGGCCTGCCAGTTGTCACCGGAGCCACCACCGAACCACTGGTCAATGGCGGCGGTCAACGGTGGCCAACGACGGTAAACAACGGCGGTCAACGGTGGCACACCACCGTTGACCACCACCGGACCACCGCCGGAACAGTGGTCTGGCTGGGTTAACAGCCAGGTCAGGTCGGGTCAACGGTTGCCACGTGGCAGCCACGTGACGTCCACGTGGCGCCACGTGGCAGAGGGGATATACCCTCATGCATGATTCGAACCAGCGACCTTGTGGTTAGGGTTTTAATGAAACACATGCGTCCAACTGAGCAGGAGCATTGTTTCGTATATACTACACAATTAAAAACCTTTTATCCCTTTGTTTAATTGGACCAGTTTATTTGTATAAAAGGGTTCAAAAAGGGACGTGTAGGGTTCAAATAGGAAAGGTTCGGGGGTCAAGTAAGGTACCGATAGACTCGTAATTTCGTACTCTTTTCAATGGAGTGATCGTGGAATATTAACGACTTCGTTTGATCCTCGATAAACATGAAAACGTCGTCGAAAGTCATCCGAAAATTATCGTTTTTGCTTCGTTTTCAATCCTTTGTACCTGTAAGACATAAAAACACAATACAAACATATTTGCAAGATAATTACTCATATTTTAGTGTTTTAGTCCGTTTTAATGTGTTTTCCGGGGTACAAATGATGTGTGTTTAAGCACACATCAAATTCCCCCACACTAAGCCATTGCTGGTCCCGCACGCAATGTTTATAAAACACGCCCGAAAATAAATAATTAAAACCCCCCTAACTATTTATCTCTCACAATCAAACAAGAACAGAAAAGGTCCGTTAAGAAGGTTCAAAAATCATTTATTTCGAAAGCGCCCCTGTTTTAATCACTTATTTAATAGATAAAAACTAAGATAAGTTTTTATAAAATTTATATAAAAGGCTTAAAGAACGGGAGTTCATCATCCTTGACTTTTCACAATCTCCAAACTAAGCTTAAAACGAAATCACAGCCAAATATAAGATTAGATGCTAACACTACTCATAAATGCTAATTGTGTATGCATTAGCCACTTTTCGCTCGCTTATTCCTAAATCCTCTAAGGATTTTATTATTATTATTATTGGTGACAAATAAATTATGTCCTTATTATCATAAAGGTGCCCGGTTTAGACCATAATTAGTTTGAAATCCTTTCCTAAAGATACGATATGATGAGTATAAGATCCACATTAAGGTTCTAATTTCGCATGATTTAGGGGTTATCCTTTTTATTTCATCCGAAACAACTCAACTACGAGTCCAGAGACGGAGGCTTTATTTAGATAACCCCGGATTCGAAATTTGGCTTTATTATTATTATCATTATTATTGCAACATTATTATCCCTCGGTCCTTTAAACAACTGACACATCGGGCGTCCTAACCGACAAGAGCCAGTAGTCTTATTTCGACCTCAGAAATTTCCTCGACCTTTTTGAAGGCTGCAACATCGGGCGTCCTAACCGACAAGATGCAGCAAACTTTTATCAGTCTCGGATTATTATCACTATGGGCCTTCTTTTGAAGACTGCCACATCGGGAGCGAACCGACCAGAGACAGTAAACTTTTATCAGCCCACAGTTCTTATTATTATTATTATTACCTCCACCCTTTAAACGACTGCAACATCGGGCGTCCTAACCGACAAGATGCAGTGGTCTTATTTCGGCTTCGGTTTATTACATTTTTATTATTTATTATTTTTTATAGCCAAATTTCAAGTCCTGTGGTCTTTTAGCTTCCGAGACATCGGGCGTCCTAACCGACAAGACCCGGTAGCCTATTTCCACACAACACTGACAGAACCTCGATGTGTACCTTACTTTCACCAGAAGGAATCTCTACGAAGGGATCAAAATTAAGAATCGCAAAAACCAAAGTAACTTTATTTATTTAACAATTATATAACGTTTATTAAGCTGGTGGGAGCAAAAAGCCACAATTAACCTCTATGAGCTCTAAAGAGATTCAACTACTCCACGCTTAGCATCTAACTTATATTTAACTCTATCATTTTTCGTTCTTTGCAAAATTTTAAAGTTTAGCAAACGCTTAGTCTCGAAAGCTAAGGGGAAAGCTAGAGTGCGAAACTCGATCCAGTCAAAATATCCCTAGTTCTACGGGCCTACTTATTACTAACATTTTTATATATTATTTTTTCTATAATAATAAAATAAAGCAAATTTTTTTGTCAAAACGAGGTTGCAAGGGACATAGCAAGGCACAGGTATGATCATATTTCGGCAGAAATTCCCCCACACTTTGAATGAAACATTGGCCTATCAGGTTTCACCCCCACACTTAGGAACGAAAAAGGCAAATGCAAAAAATTCCAAGTGTGAAAGGGGAAACAATATATATATATATGATTAGGATAGAAAATTTCCCTAAATATAACCATGAAGATGATTGGAGGATTAAAAACAAGCACGACGGTCATCACGATCATAGGGAATCCTGCAAGCAAAAACGGGCACCCACAAAACACAACAAAGAGAGAAGCACTCCCCACACTTATTCATTACTAATACTACTACTAAACTAATATACTACTACTACTAAGAAAGATAGAAAGAGAAAGATAACACGGGTTGCCTTCCGAGAAGCGCTTGTTTTTATTCGAGTCTCTAGCTTGACTCTATGGTTATTTCATTTTAGGTCCATGGTCAAATCCATCACCCGATGTGAGGTGGGGATGGTAATAGCAATACATCACATCCGTAGGTGAGTATGCAGCAGGACGGGGTGATGGCATATGATGAGAATTAAAAGAAGGGGTCTCCATCACCCTCATCGTTCCCCCGACTGTGTCAGGGAGAAAAAAGGATCAAATCTTTCCACCTCCCTTAAGGAAAATTTCTTAGAATCGGGAAGTGGTGTGACTAGCAAAGTAGTCTCATCAATAACTGGAGTCGACTCAGGGGGGTCCAGACTACTAATGTCATCAAACTCCTCATCAAAAAGTGGATTATCATAACATAAGGTAGAATCATCATTAAAGTCAAAAAGAGGGTTTGAGAAAGTCACATCATAAGATCTAGGTTTTGAATCATCACCTAAAGGCTCATCAGACATTCTTTTGGTAGAACTTAGGTTTTTGACTAAAAGACCAAATAGTTGTTTAACCATATGTCTAGGTAAATCAGCTACATCCACGTTCTCCATCAAAAAGTCGACTACTTTTCTCCTAGAGGCGAATTGATATCAAAATCTTCTTCCCTAACATCAGTGGTGAGCAAAGGTGTATTAATAGGCATATTACACTATAAATTATCACAAACTGAAGTCACCTCTGACTCCTTTGGGATTGAGACAAGATCATCAACATTAGACTTTATGAATTCGTCATTATCCCTTACGGGAGTAGTGCTAATAACCTCATCCCTCATTAAGAGGGTATCGGAAGTTCCTTAGTGAGTGAATCGATCTCATTATTTCCCTCGTCACTCCCCTTAAGATCATATAAGTCAACGGGAGGATCTTGATTTGAATTCCTAAGGTTCAGCATCTCCTGAAGACAGTTTAATTCATTTTGAAAATCCATGTTGATTTGTTCTTGAATTTTATTGAATTCGATCATTTGTGTAATCAATTCTCTTCGATTTAACTCGCTTAGGGGGAGTGGCTGAGGGGGTGTGAACTGTGAAGGTTGGTCAAAATAAGGAAAGTCATAATTGTTACAAGGATTAGGCTCATAGACAAGCGGGTTCCTAGTTTGACAATCAGAACTATAATGCGGACCTCCACAGACCTCACAACAGTCGAACTGTTGTGGCTGACTCGGAGAATAATATGGAGGTTGGTCAAAACCAAAATCTTGATTGTAACAAGGACCCTGATCATAGACGGGTGTGTTCCCTGTTTGACAATCAAAGCCCGGGTGAGGGTTCCCTCCACAAAATTCACACGAGTATGTCTCGTATTGGTGCTTCTTGGCCATAAACACATCGTCTAATCACTTGATCCGCACAAATCCTAAACAAGTAGGGGTCGTCCCAAAAATAATGCTTCACATCTGTTGGGATTAAAAGCTTCATAAGGCTGTTTGGAATTACTGTTGCTCTTATCAAAGTTAGTGCTACTCAAGAAGAAAGGTTTGGGTTACTTACTACTGTCAGTATAAACTTAGTACTACTAGTGTAACTTAGTACTGCTAGTATATGTTAGTGCTGCTAGAGTAAAGTTAGTACTGCTAGAGTAAAGTTAGTACTGCTGGTGAAGATTGAAGAAAATATTCTAAGTAGTTACTACTGCTTGTACAGAGTTAATGCTGCTGGTGTATAAGTTACTACTGCTAGTGTTCAGAGTTAATGCTGCTGGTACAAAGTTATAACTGCTGACAGAGTTACAACTACTAATGGATAAAGATTGATTGAAGATAAAGATTGCTTATGTGATATGTATGAGATATTTTTGTAAAAGATACATATAAGTTATTTGTTGTAGAAGATAATGATACCTTAGATAATATAGTAACCAGTTTAGACTCCTTGGTGTTAAAAGGAGGTCCTAAGGTATAGAGATTGATATCTTTTCATTGTTTCTGCAATCTATTCGTAGCTTCAAGGTTTTGTAATCCCTAACACTATTAAGAGTGTTCGTATTATATTAAGGCTGAAAGTTTGGTAAACTTTGTTTTGATTTTATTCATTACAGTTTTCATTGAAATTCTTCTTCGTATCATTGACTAGATTCCGCATAGTCTTTGATATTACAATCAAAGTTATCTACATGGTTGTTTGAAATTACAACTAGGCTTATACAAGCTAAGCCACATCTTTCTATTGTATCAACAAAGTGTATCAGAGCTGTGAGAACTTTTAAATAGAAGAAACTGCTATTACACACCAGATCTACTTTTAAGATGGCAATGGATTCTCAATCTACTCAAACCATCAAGCTATACATACTCTAACCTAGTGAGTATGATCTCTGGAAGATGAGAATGGAGTAGTACCTACAGTGCATTGATTACACTCTTTGGGAGATCGTAGAAAATGATAATGCACCCATAGTAACAAAAACTGTTGATGGTAAGGAGACTGTTATCCCTCCTATAAGTGTTAAAAAGAAGGCACAAAGAAGGGCAGAGTTGAGGCAAGAAGCACTTTGTTGATGGCCTTACCTAATGAGCATCAATTAAAGTTCAACTCATACAAGGATGCTAAGACACTAATGCAGGCTTAAGAGAACAGATTGTAGGTAAAACTCTAAAAAAGAAAACTCAGAAAAAACTTCTGAAGCAGCAATAAGAAACTTTGCTGCATCTAGCATAGAAGTGATTGAGCAAACTTATGAAAGGCTTCAAAAGCTAATTAGTCATCTGGAGATGCATGGTGAAGTTATTCCTCAAGAAGACATCAATCAGAAGTTCTTAAGAAGTTTATCACAAGAATGGACTATGCATACTATTGTGTGGAGGAACAAACCAGAGATTGAGACATTAAGTTTGGATGACATCTTCAACAATCTGAAGGCTTATGAATCAGAGGTTAAGGGGACATCTAGCTCAACTACAAACTCACACAATGTAGCTTTTATGTCCTCTAACAGCACTAACAGTGCAACTAGAGCAGTGAATACTGCTCAGGATGTTAATACTGCTAGAACTCAAGGTGCTGCTGATATCTCAACAAATGTTGAAAATTTGACTGATGCTATAATTTATTCCTTCTTTGCTAGCCAACCAAGTATTCCACAGCTAGACAATGAAGATCTACAAAAATCAATCTGACAATCTAAAGGAGATTGGATTTGAGGTGACCATTGCTAATGCTGACTAGATGAGGGCAAGAAAATCTACAGAATACTGAAAGGAAGCTGGACATGCCAACAATGTAAGAATTAGTGACAAGTCCAAGGTGGAGTGTTTCAACTGCCACAAGAGAGGACACTTTGCAAGGGAGTGCAAGGCACCCAGGAATCAAGACAACAGAAACATGGAACCTATCAAAAGGACTGTGCCAGATGAAGAAACTACTTCAAATGCCTTAGTGTCTTCGTGTGATAGATTTGGCTATGATTGGAGTGACCAAGCAGAAGAAGGTCCAACCAATTTTGCTTTCATGGCTTATTCTTCAACAAGTTCAACTTCTTCTACAAACTCTGAGGTATCTAATGACTCAAATTGTTATTCATCTTGTTTAGAATGTGTAAAGGATCTAAAAGAACAAAATGAACAATTAGTTAAAGACCTAAGAACAGCTAGGATAAGTGCCGTCTCTTATAAAACTAGTTTAGAATCTGTAGAAGCTAGACTGTTAATCTTTAAGAAAAATGAGGCTGTGTATGAGGAAGATATGAAACTCTTAAAACGTGAAATCTATTTAAGAGATTTAGATATTACAGAGCTTAAAAGGAAGTTAGAGTTTGCTACAAAAGAAAAAGATGAGGTTCAACTTACAGTATAAAAATTTGAAAATTCATCAAAAAACCTAAGTAAACTTCTAGATAGACAGATAATGGATTAGTGTAAAACAGGATTAGAGTATAATGCTGTCCCACCTCCCTTTACTAGGAATTTTATGCTGTAAAAATCTGATTTAGTTTATCCTAGTCTAGATGATTTTGTTGATGTGAATGAGTCTGTTAGTGAGTCTGTAGTTAAAAAGCCTACTGTTGAAACTAATGAACCTGAGACTTTTAGGAAAGAAAATGGAGCCCCAATTATTGAGGATTGGGTATCTGATAGTGATGAAGAAAATGTGTCTAAAGTTAAAACAGTTGAGATGTTTAATAAACCTAGTTTTGCTAAGATAAACTTTGTTAAGTCTACTGAACAAGTAAAATCTCCTAGGAAAACATCAGTTGATAAAAATAGGCAAAACACACCTAGTCCTAGAGGGAACAAGAGAAACTGGAACCAATAGATGTCTCAAAAATTAGGGAGTGATTTTAAGATGTTCAACAAAGCTTGTCATGTGTGTGGTAGTTTTGATCATTTGAAGAATGATTGCAATAACTGGTATGATAATGAAAGATTTACAAAACCAGTTTGGACTAATATTCAAAGGGTGAACAAACATAATTTCTCTAAATTATCTCACCCTAGTCCAAAAAGGAACATGGTTCTAAGAAACAGTATTAACTAGGTTATGGGCCCAATTTCTCTTATTACTGTTAGACCAGTTATATGTTCGAACCAAGAACAACAGTGAATAATCTAGGACTCATGAAAAATGTTATTAATAATGCATATTCAACTGCTAGAAGACCTTTTACCAAATAACAGCAACTAATAATAGTAATTTCACTAAAAAGGTTAATACTGTTAAGGGAACAAGGGTTAATACTGCTAGGCCAAAAGTAATTATTAGTGCTGTTAAGGGAAACAAGGGAAATGCTGTTAAGGCCTCAACATATTGGGTTTGGAGACCAAAGCACAAAGTTTTTGATCATGTCTCCAGAAACAATGGTGCATCAAGGTCCTTTAAAATATTTAACTATATTGATGCATAAGGCAGATCCAAGTCAGTAATGGCTTGGGTCCCCAAAAGAAACTAATTTTCCTACCATTATATGCAAGGCAATCCACAGTAAGATTTGAAGAATAAAGGAGTGATTGACAGTGGATGCTCTAGGCACATGATAGGAAACAAATCCTATCTTATAGACTATGAAGATATTGATGGAGGATTTATTGCCTTTGGAGGTAATTCCAAATGAGGGAAAATTACTAGGAAAGGTAAAATAAGAATTGGTAAACTAGATTTTGAAGATGTGTATTTTGTAAAAGAACTAAAGTTTAACCTTCTCAATGTCTCACAAATGTGTGACAAGAAGAATAGTGCACTTTTTACTGATACAAAATGTGTTGTTCTGTCTCCATACTTTAAGTTAACTGATGAAAGACATGTTTTGCTTAAAGTTCCTAGAAAAGATAACATGTATAGTGTTGACTTAAAGAATGTTGTTCCTCAAGGAGGTCTCACTTGTCTCTTTGCAAAAGCCACACCAAATGAATCTAATCTTTGGCATAGGAGGCTTGGACATGTAAATTTCAAAACAATGAATAAACTGGTAAGGGGAAACCTTGTAAGAGGTTTACCTTCAAAACTTTTTGAAATTAATCAAACCTGTGTTGCTTGTCAGAAGGGAAAGCAACACAGAGCTTCTTGTAAGACCAAAATAGTCAGTTTAATCAGCCAACCATTACAAATGTTGCACATGGATTTGTTTGGCCCAACATTTGTAAAGAGTTTAATGAAAAAGATGTACTGCCTAGTTGTCACATATGATTTTAGTAGGTTTAGTTGGGTTTTCTTTTTAGCCACTAAGGATGAAACTAGTGAAATCCTTAAAACATTCATAACAGGCATAGAAAATCTAATAGACCTTAGGGTAAAAGTAATTAGATGTGACAATGGGACTGAATTCAAGAATAGGGTCATGAATCAGTTATGTGAAATGAAGGGTATAAGTTTGGGACATAATCCGAAAATAAAATAACAAACAAAACAAAAAATGTATTGTTGATAAGGACTCTACAATTAAAATAAAGTACTGAAAGGAAAAATTAATGACATCTATAGAGGCTCGTTAGAACCTATGTAGCTGCATTTAAAATTACAACACTTTTAGGGAAGTAGTTAATACTGTTGTTATGTCCAAATAGGCGTGTTAATTATCAAGTCTCACAACAAGACCTCTTATGAACTTTTTCAAGGTTGAAAACCTGCCTTAAGCTTCATGAGACCATTTGGGTGTCTTGTTACAATCCTTAATATAATAGATCACCTAGGCAAGTTTGATGAAAAGGCTGATGAAGGGTTCTTTGTAGGATACTCTACCAATATCAAAGCATTCAGAGTATTCAATAGTAGAACTAGGATAGTAGAAGAGAACCTGCATGTTTAATTTAGTAAGAATACACCTAATATTGCAGGTTGTGGACCAAATTGGCTTTTTGATATAGATGCACTAACAAAATCTATAAATTATAAGCCAGTTGTTGCAGGGAATTAATCTAATGGTAGTGTAGGTACAAAAGCATGTGATGATGCAGGTAAAGCTAGAATGGAGGCAGTACCTGGCAAAGATTATATTCTGCAACCAATGTGGCCTGCTGATCTACTATTCTCTCAAAAATCATAGAGTTCTCCTGATGCTAGATTCAAACCTTCAGGAGAAGATGAAAGGAAGGTTACTGAAGAACCAGAAAAAGAAGGTGGTAATTCAAGTAATGATCAAGAGAAGGATGATAATATTAACAACACTAACATTATTAATACTACTAGTGATGGAAACAACACTAACAATGTTAATACTGTTAGTTCAACTGTTAATGCTGCTGGCACAAAAGTTAATGCTGTTGATCTAAAAACAAGCATTGAACTTCCAAATGATCCAAATATGCCTGAATTGGAAGATATTGTTTATTCAGATGATGATGAAGATGTTGGTGCAGAGGCTAACATGAACAATTTAAATGCATTTATACTTGACAGTCCTATTCCAACTGCAAGAATACACAAAGATCATCCAGTTGAACAAATTATTAGAGACTTGAATTCAACACCTCAAACAAGAAGAATGACAAAGAATTTGAAAGAACATGGTTTGGTTAGTTCAGTTTATCAAAGAAAAAACCATAAAGACTTTCAAAATTGTTTGTTTGCTTACTTTCTATCACAAGAAGAACCCAAGAAGGTAATCTAAGCATTGAATGATCCAAGTTGGATAGAAGCTATGCAAAATGAGCTTCTACAATTCAAATTACAAAAGGTTTAGACCCTGGTGGATTTACCAAATGGAAAAAGGGCCATAAGTACTAAATGGGTTTACAGGAACAAGAAGGATGAAAGAGGCATTGTGATAAAAGAACAAAGCAATATTGGTTGCTCAATGGTACACACAAGAAGACGGGATTTACTATGATGAAGTTTTTGGCCATGTTGCCAAAATTGAAGCAATTAGGCTATTCTTAGCCTATGCCTCATTTAAAGACTTTATGGTGTACCAGATGGATGTCAAGAGTGATTTTCTTTATGGAAGGATTGAAGAGGAAGTCTATGTTTGTCAACCACCAGGATTTGAAGATCCAGACTTCCCTGACAGAGTATACAAAGTAGAAAAGGCACTTTATGGATTGCATCAAGCTCCCAGAGCTTGGTATGAGACCTTGTCCACTTATTTGTTAGAAAATGGGTTTCAGAGAGGACAGATAGACAAAAATTTATTTATCAAGAGGGACCAATGTGATATTCTGATAGTACAGGTATATGTAGATGATATCATTTTTTCATTTACAAAGAAGAAGTTATGCACAGAGTTTGAGAAGATGATGCATAAGAAGTTTTAGATAAGTTCTATGGGTGAACTCACATTCTTCCTAGGACTACAAGTGAAGCAAAAAAGAAAATGGGATTTTTATAAGCCAAGATAAGTATGTGACTAAGGTTTTGAAGAAATTTGGCTTTAGTGATGTCAAAACAACAAACACACCCATGGAAACCCATAAGCCTTTACTCAAAGATGTAGATGGTGAAGATGTAGATGAACATATGTATAGATCAATGATTGGCTCATTAATGTATCTTACTTCTTCAAGACCAGATATAATGTTTGTTGTATGTGTATGTGCCAGATTCTAAGTTAACCTTCAAGTGTCACATCTTTATGCTGTGATTTTTTTTTAAATATCTTAAAGGTCAACCTAAATTGGGCCTTTAGTATCATAAGGATTTACCTTTTGACTTGGTGGCATATACTGATAGTGACTATGCAGGTGCAAGCTTAGATAGGTAGTCCATAACAGGAGGTTGTCAATTCCTAGGTGTAGATTGATTTCATGGCAGTGCAAGAAGTAAACTGTGGTTGCTAATTCCACAACAGAGGCTGAATATGTAGCTGCTTTAAGTTGTTGTGGCCAAGTGCTTTGGATTCAAAATCAATTATTGGATTATGGGTATAACTTTATGTATACAAAGATCTATATTGATAATGAGAGTACTATATGCATAGTTAAGAACCCTGTTTTTCATTAAAAAACAAAGCACATTGAGATTAGGCATCACTTTATCATAGATTCCAATGAAAAGAAGCTAATTCAAATGATCAAGATTCATACTGACAAGAATGTTGCAGATTTGCTTACAAAAGCATTTGATGTACGTAGATTTCAATATCTGATTGCCAGTATTAGAATGCTAAATCTTTAAAGTCCTAATTAAGAAAATGGTAAGGTAAATGAATAAGAGAGAATTAGTGAGATTAAAAACAGACAGAGAGAATTATGAGCTAAAAGAATTGAGAGAAATAAAAAACATATAGAGAGAATTGTGAGCTAAAAGAATGAGAGAAAAATCAAAAAAACAAGGCAGAGAGAATTTGTAAGTTAAAATATTAATTTGATGATGGAAATGCTGATTAGAAAGGAATTGGAGTTAATACTGGTAATTCAAAGTTAATGTTGCTAAACATAAACTTACTGCTGCTAGAAAAAGTTAATGCTGCTAGGCATAACTTACTACTGCTGGTTGTAAGTTAATGTTGCTAGGCTTAATCTACTGCTGAGTTACTACTGCTGGGTTACTTACTACTGCTAGTTGAAAGTTAATGCTGTTAGGCATAACTTACAACTAGTAGCGAATGTTAATGCTGTTAAGGGTAGTTTTATAAATACTTCGATTAAGGGTTTCTTTCAATCATTTAATAGATTTCAATCTTTCATATACTCTCTAATCATAAACCCTAACTCAATTTCATCTTTTATCATCGAAACCCAACACAATGACGACCCTATCGTTTGCTGATACACACAATTTAGTCACGTTTTTGGATAAACCCACTGAAAGTGAAGGGTTTAAACAAATTGTTGATTTTCTCAATGCAAGTTCTATAAGATATGCTTTAACTATTAATCCTACAATATACACTTCGTGCATTCAACAATTTTGGGCTACTGCAAAGGTGAAAACTATTAATGGAGAAGTTCAGTTACAAGCCCTAATGGATGGGAAGAAAGTGATCATCACTGAGACAATTGTAAGAAAAGATCTTCAATTAGAAGATGCTGAAGGAATTGCATGTCTACCCAATGCTGATATTTTTGAGCAACTTACTTTAATAGGGTATGAAATTTTTTCTTAGAAACTTACATTTTACAAGGCTTTCTTTTCTCCTTAATGGAAGTTTTTGATTCATACTATTCTGCAATGCCTAAGTGCTAAGTCTACTGCATGGAACGAATTTAGTAGAACTATGGCCTCTGCAATAATCTACTTAGCCACAAACCAGAAATTTAACTTTTCCAAGTATATCTTTGAAAGTATAGTGAGGAATGTGGATACTAGTGTCAAATTTCTAATGTATCCAAGGTTTGTGCAAGTCTTTCTGAATCAACAAGCTGGTGATATGTCAAATCATAAAAGGATTTATGTTACACCCTCCCACACCAAGAAGGTTTTTGGGAACATAAAGAGGGAAGGGAAAGGTTTTTCTGGAAGAGTTACACCTTTATTTCCAACCATGATGGTTCAAGCTCAAGAAGAAATGGGTGAAGGTTTAGCTAATCTTACTGATCCCCATCACACACCTATTATTACTCAACCATCAACATCTAAACCCCAAAAGAAACAAAAACCAAAGAAGCCAAAAATAAAAGACATTGAGATTCCTCAATCCAGTGGTCCTATAGAGCCTATAGCAGATGAGGCTGCCAATGCGGAAAATGTACCTACTCATTCCAATGATCTACTACTCAGTGGTAAGGATAGTCTGAAACTCAATGATTTGATGGAAATTTGTACCAAATTGCAACAGAGAGTCCTTGACCTAGAAAATACTAAGACTGCTCAAGCACAGGAGATTTCAAGTTTGAAGTTGAGAGTCAAGAGGTTAGAGACTATTCACAAGCTCTGCATAAGTTCAAAAGACTATTCAAGCTTGGTAGTATCTGCTAAGTTGTTTTCCTTATGAAGATGAAGGTTGGGGTTGATCGGAGGATGCATCCAAATACGGGGAGGAAATAGATGACATTGACAAAGATACAGAGGTTACTTTAGTTAATGAGACTCAGGGGAGGTATGGTGATGATTTGGTGTTTGATACAAGTATTCTTGATGGTGAAGAAGTGTTTGCAGGACATGATGTGTTTGAGAAGGAGGTTAGTACAGCTGATCCAGTTACTACTGCTGGTGAAGTAGTTACTACTGCTAGTGTTGAAGTTAGTGCTCCTACCACCACAACAACAACTGCTATCACTGAAGTTGATCTCACTTGGACTCAAGCATTGGTCTGAATTAAGGAGTGCAAAAACCTAGGTTGTGGTACAAGAAAAACCAGTGCAGAGTACCAAACCACAAACAGCAAACTTTAATAATTACCTAATGCTAAAAAAGCATTACTTTTATAGAACTGGTGAAATCTTACAACAAGAACAACAATAATACCGTACCTTCAAACATCAAAGGATAAAGGCAAAAAGCTAGATGATTGAACCTGAGAAGCCTTTGAAGAAGACAAACAAAATAAGACTGGATGAAGACTTGCTTTTCCAAGCTAAAGCTAAGAAGAAGAAACACGCAAGACGTGCAAGAGAGTAAGGGCTTGAAAAGTTAAAAAAAAGCCACATTTACATGGGGATAATGTGCAAGTAGTAATGATAGAGGCTGATAGGTTATTGGCTGAACCGATTGCAAGCAGATGAGTCAAGAAAGAATTGACAGATGAATAAAAGGCAGATTAAGATTGTTTGTAGAAACTCTTGGGCGAAGAGAAAGGAAAGCACTTTGAAGCATTAAGAGATCAAGAAAAGAGGAACAAGCCACCAACTAAGCACAAAGAAAAGTTACAATGTCAACTTATTTGAACACATGGCTGGTTACAAAGCAAATTCATTGAAGAACAAGGTATTTGCAGAAGAATTCAAAAGTTATTTGTTAAAGACCATGACAAGGTAAACATGCTTGTTGATATGTTACGAGTTGGTGAAAGAGAGCTCAAAGTAAAAGCTGAAGCAGGAGAAGACGATGGCCACCATGAAAGGTAGTTTCTAAAAGAGCAAGTGATGAGCTAGAACAAGAGCCTTTAAAGAAACAAAAGATGGAAGATGATAAATAAACAACTGAGCTTCAAAGTATAATGAAAGTCATTCCTGATAAAGAAGAAGCAGCAGTTGATGCTATACCTTTAGCTACTAAGCCTCCAAGCATTGTTGATTGGAAGATCATTAAAGAAGGAAAGATTGGCTACTATCAAATGGGCTGATGGAAATTCAAAAAGGTACTCATCATTGATATAGATGCTTAAAAGTTTTGACAAAAAAGATTTAGAAACTCTGTAGAAATTAGTAAAAGCTAAGCATGGATATATAAGACCAGAAGAGGGATATGAGAGAGTACTGTGGGGTGATTAAAAGACCATGTTTGAGCATAATGTAGAAGATACAGTGGGGAGGAATCTACTTGGAAACAAAGTGTTGATTTGGAAATTATTTGATTCTTGTAGAGTACACTTTGTGAGGTTTCAAGACATGCATCTCTTTATGTTGGTTGAGTCAGAGATATCCTCTTACACCAGCAACAATTACAGAGATGTTGACAAGAATAGAAGCGTCACAACTGATCACTGACCGAAATGTGTTTATCAGCTTTCTTTTTATTTTTTTATTATTTTAAATAACTTATGACAAAGCAGCTCAAGAAATAGTGAAGTGTTTGGAGGCATCCTCCTAGTGATTATGAAGCTTTCAATGAAGAAACTTGAGATTTTAAAGATAAATATCAGGTTTAGGGGAGGATTGTTGAGATTAAAAGCCTCTTGATGTTGTTTGGAAGTTACTACTGCTAAGTGGAAGTTAAGATTCGTTTAAGGTATTATATTACTGCTGCTACGTATAAAATAGTGTTGTTAGTATTCTTAATGAAAAATATGCTAAGTAGGTTTAGTATGCTAGTGTAAGTTTACTACTGTTAGTGTTTATTAGTACTGTTTAGTTACTCTGCTAGTATAATATGTTACTACTCAAGTTACTACTGCTAGTTTTAACTTAGTATGTGATGGAAGATTGAAGAAAACTTCCTAAGTAGTTAATGCTGCTTGTACACAATTAGTGCTACTGGTATAAAAGTTACTACTGCTGGTGTGAAAGTTACAACTGCTGGAAGAGTTTATGCTGACAGAGAAGAGATCAAAGTGTTATCAGAGAAAGTATTAAAGATTTTGTTCTGTTGAAAATGTATGAGTATTTTGTAAAAGATACATATAAGTTATTTGTTTAGAAGATCATGATAACTTAGGAAAATATTGTAAGCCGGTTAGGACTTCTTGGTGTATAAAAGGAGGTCCGAGGGCATAGTGTTGGGAATTATATTTGAGTTGATAAGATAAAACATATGAAAGATGAAGGACTTAAAAGACAAAGGAGGAATTCTTCAAAAGATGGAAGATTATGAAGATTCTGAAGATAAACTTAAATGTTAAAAAGATATATTAATATCTTTATTTGTTCTTATCATTTGTAAAACCTAATTCTCTACTATCTAAAGGATACATGGTCATATGTTTAGGTGTACAATTATGAGGTTCATGTTTACCTAACGTATGTGTGTATATTCCAGGCGTGTGTAATGTAGACTCCATATGTAGGAGTTTAGCCTCAAGATCAAGGTAACTTGATCCTGTTACAGTTCATTGATTTAATCGTATTATTCTGATTAAATAATATTAGGGCTTAGAATGTTTGGTAAAACCTTGTTCATAACATTGTTCTTTATGTGTTAATTCCACTGTGCAAAAAAAAAAAAAAAAAAAAAAAAAAAAAACAAAAAAAAAACCAATAAAATATTTTTTTTTTTTTTATTAAAAAATTTTTTTTTTCCTAAAGTTTGATTATGATATCCTAGATGGCTTAAACGGTCCTAGAAGATTATCAACGTTTCTTTAATCTTCACAATTGGTATTAGAGCCTGGTGGCTCATGATATCTAAGATACAAGGTTCTGGTTCAAAGAAAAAAAGGTTTTCTAGTTATTTTCTATTTTCAGTGATTATATTCTAAAAACCTAAGGTTTTGTAAAAGCCCTAGATCAATAAAACAGAAAGTATAGTTTCGTGTTTCTGTTTTATGGTTATTGCTGTCAAAATCACAACAAGGTTTTGAAGACACATGGTGTCTTGTATTTGGTTCGTGGACAAGAAAGGTACAACAGGTTTTTAAAGCAACGACTCTTAAAGATCAGGTACATGAATACAAGGTTTATTGAAGATTCGCGTATGCTTGTTAATACTGCTCGTCCAAGATATGTTAATACTGCTTCCATGAGTTACTGTTGCTTGGGTTCAAATATAAGTTAATACTGCCAATACAATATTAGTATTGCCAGCTTATTTGTTACTATTGTTAGAGTAGTAGTGTACTTTAGTGAAAGATTAGAGACTCTATAAAAGTGTCACTAAATGCCAGGAGGGAGGAAGGAGTATACGAATTAGTAACAAATTAGCGACATATTAGTGACAGATAAAGTGTCGCTAAATGCAATAGGAGGAAGGAGAATGACATTAGTGACAGATTCGTGACAGTTTTGTGACAGAAAAAGTGTTGCTAATTGGTAATTACTTAGTACTGCTTATTAAAAAGTTAGTACTGCTCCTTTATTTTTAATACTGTTCGAGCAATATTTAGTACTGTTGCCTTATTAAGTTTGTCCTGCAGGCATTAATAAGGAGTTTAGTTAATACTGCTTGGGCGTTATGGATTTAATATTGCTAGCCTTATGCGATAACAGATAACACACATGGTTTGGATATGCTTCGTTCAAGGGAAGACAACAAATTAGGATTTATTTTAAATATTCTTAAATGTTTAAAAGGATTGTATTTTATTACGAAGAGGATTATTTATCACTTATTTGGAGTTGAAGTAGAGTTTCACAGGTTTGTGTTTTATCATATCTTAAAGTAGGTGTTACACTTTGAAGATAACTTGTTCGTGCTTAGAAATGATTTGACGAAGACTTGACAAATCTAGCAAAGGTGTGTGATTTACAAACTTATGGTGCTCAATGCGCACATTTTCTATCACTATAAGGAGTTACGTTGTTGTGCTCAGTGTCTCATTGAAGATGAGGATTTTGTCAAGAGGTTGCGATCTACTTATACTTTCGTCTTGGTATGAGTTTGACGTCACATGGATATTACAAAATACAATACACAAGTTTGGGTTATTCTACTTCAGTATCAAGTTTGTTATACTTAATTTTCTTCATCAGTAATCATTACATAGAGCTTACAGAATTGAAGATTCACGAAATAGTTAACATATGGGTTTTAAAGGAAGCTTATTGTTAAAAAATTTAACCATTTATATGCTACATCGAGGTGAAGGTTTTTACTACTGCTAGTCATTATTACTACTGCTAGTTTAAGTTTCTATTGCTCAAGTTCATTTATCTTAAGGCACATCATGAAGGGTAATTTGAGTTGTTGGAAGGCTGGATTAGAAGTGTGATAGTGGTTTGTGGTTGTCGAAATCAAAGTTGCATACTTCTCATTACGAAAATCTTTAATCTGAATTTGATTACTTATACTTTGCATTTCATCTAAATACTGCTGTTTTAGATCCTCCATTTCTTGGATACTCATTTCTTGAGGTGGTGATTGATCGATATTAGCCGCTTGCTTTTGTTGAATTACCATTTCACAAAATGATTTGTTGGGAATTATATTTGAGTTGATAAGACAAAACATATGAAAGATGAAGGACTTAAAAGGCAAAGGAAGAATTCTTCAAAAGATGGAAGATTTTGAAGATTCTGAAGATAAACTTAAACGATTAAAAGATTTATTAATATCTTTATTTGTTCTTATCCTTTGTAAACCTAATATCTCCACTATATAAAGAGATACAGGTCATTAGGTTTAGGTGTACAATTCATGAGTTCCTGTACCTAAACGTGTGTGTGTGTGTGTATTCTAGGCGTAGAGATGTAGATGTCAAGGATCTTATGATTTCTGTAACAGTTCATTGATGTAACCGTATTATTCTGATCAAATAATATTGGGGCTTGGAATGTTTGGTAAAACCTTGTTGAATAACATTGTTCTTTGGTGCATATATGTTTGTGTTCAATGTTATTATATCCCAGATGGGTTAAACGGTCCTAGAAGATTATCAACGATTCTTTAATCTTCATAA